>CAJQZJ010032438.1:217625-236509 GCA_907164525.1 Lophiomys imhausi
TGTGTGTGTGTGTGTGTGTGTGTGTGTGTGTGTGTGTGTGTGTGTGTTTCTATGTCAAGAAGGATTATTCCCTTGAAAAGAAAAAAATTGGATTTAGGGAAAATTTTACTAAGTTATACAAAATTATACTTAATCTTTCCTTAATTTCAAACAAATTCATATTTATTTTATTTTAAATGCTAATTTTAGTATACTCAAGATTTTATAAAGAGAATAATTTCTTTCCCACTTTTCTGCTTTATATACGAGAGAGTGTACATGTGTTTTAGCTTAGTGGACTGGGCACATTCTTCTATTCAGTAAGCATTTGTTGAACAATTCCTTGGACCCAGGCATTAGTCTGTATCATAGACTATGTAGAAGAGTGACTATTAGTCATTCCCAGATATCACAGCCATCATGGAGAGAGGATAAGCAAATGAGCAGGAATGATACCGCTAGGGTGCTTGGTGTCAGGGGATGTGAATGGTGTACCCTATGCAAAGGGCAGCTGCCTCAGAGGTGTCAGTTTCTTTTTGTGTGGCAATAGTGCAGACTTAGTATGAAACCCTCATAAATGTACACATTTGCTTCATTCTTTTATCTATACCTAATTCCCCAGAGTAAAGAGAGTTAGTTCCATATGATCAAACCTGGGCTCAAGTCTGGGCACTGGAGAGTTACAGCTACCCCGTGGTTCCTTGCATGCTGAGTCTGGTCTTTATTGGAGATGTTGGTTAGCAAAACACAGTGGAAGAGCCAAATGGCTTAGCGTTACCCAGGAAAGGACCTAACCTAAAACCACCAAGAACATTTATACATGCCGATTACTACTGTTGTTTTTGTAAGTGTTTAGTTTGAAATTGTTGAACGTTTAGTTTTATTGGAAATCTCTGAAAACCTTATCTAAGTACCGATACTGAACAGCAACAAAAAGGAAACAAGACGAAGACAATGCTCTAATCAATAAAATAGTTGTCAGGTATTTAATGTTCAGCATCTTTCTGGAAGACAAATTGAATTTAATGTAAGTTAAGTTCAGGGTAATGGTTATAAAAATATCAGTAGAAAATTAGCAAACACAAGAAAAATTAGACAATTTTTTGTCTAACGTTTGCTAATTTTGTCTCTTTTCTTGAGACAACTGAAGAAATGGGATTAATTATCTTGAATGGCGATTTTCCGACAGGGGACATCAAACAGCATAGGAGAGCAATTCCTGAGGGAAGGTAGTCAGATGAGCATCAGTGAATCCTGGGTACCTTGGTGGATACTTTCAGACTGTAATGCAAAGAGGGGGAATCCTAGAGGCTCCTTCCATGGATGAGACAGCACTGGGGTTCAGAGAAGTGGAAGCACCTAGAAATCACAGGGCCCAGTATTTGATGTGAGTAAGCTACCTGAAAATAGGAGTTAAAAGTATCTGAAAGCATTAGAACAGCTTCAAGGTTCATGTGTCTGGGGATATTGTAATGACATTAGCTAAGAATCAAAGGATGGAACTTTGGGACTTTAGCAATGGAGTATATTTAATTGTAAACTAAAGAGATTTCCCCATGTCATTCAAAGCTGAAAAGCAAATCCCTGAAAGTTCAAATATTTCCAAATAACTTACTGAAAACAAAGACAAAGAAAAAAACCCATCATTGTAAGTCATATAAAAGCTTCCAGTGTCTGACCAAGTAAGTTTACTAATGTTAGATACCCAACATAAATTATGAAAAGTTCAAAGTGTTGACCAATAGTGACCTATGAAAGATGAGTAAGAGTCAGTATAAATATAACCACAGAAGGCTCAGGTAACAGAATTAGAAGAAATACATAAAAATTATTGGTATTCTATTCTGTGCATTGTGTCTTAGAGAAATAGAAGATGTAATTGTTACTCTTCTCTTTGCTTTGGCAAAATTTCTGACAATATTACCTGTAGAAGGGAAGAGTTTATATTGGTTCACAGTTTGGCAGCATGTCCATCACCATGAGAAGTAAGAACAGGAGGAGGTAGCTGGTCAGCTAGTATCTGCAGAGAGACAGATGAACACTGGTCAGTCTGGGTCCCCAGCCTACCCAGCGACTATCTTCATGATGAGGATGAATTTTCTCTACTCAATTGAACTCTTCTGACAACTTCCTAGATATACCTAAAGAGGTATATCCTGGGTGGTTTTTAAATGGAGTCAAGTTTATAATGAAGATTAGCCACCCTTGAATATTTCAAAAAATTAAAAACAAATTCCTAGAGTTAAAAATATGATGTCTGTTATTAGAAGGAGAATAGATGATTTTTTTATTTTAATAATTTATTTATTGTTTCTTCAAGTTACATCTCAATCACAATCCCCTCCCTACTCCCCCGTCTAGTCCCACCCTTCCACCCTCCTCCCCCTCAACCCCCCATCCTCTTCCCTTCTTTTTTTTTTTGTTTAAGGTATTTTTTTAATGAGTAAGATTTACAACACACACTGGACTCTCCTTACTAACCAAATATAGATTAAAAAGCAGATGGAAAATATGCAACAGTTGCAAGGTGTGGTAAGTTCCATTCTGGGGCCTTTGCTCACTGTGACCTCCATCTACTGATACCGTGTCTGTATGCAATGCCACATCTCAAGAATGAGCCCCATATGTGCCACAGTGTTGCATGGGATTGTTTTCCCTAAACATACATCTGAGCTGTATGTGTGGGGCCTGACCCTGAGCAGCACAGCAAGAACTTGGAAAAATGATATAAGGCCACCATTCAGATTATAGAGAGAGCACTGGGGAGCAAGCACACAGATCACAGACCTATAAAACACTATTTTGGGTGATTTTTAACTAATTTCACAACACTATTAAGAAGGTGATTTGGAATCTCTATATTGCGATTCACCAAGTTCAGGAATTGCTAAAAGAAAAAAAAAACCTAACATTTATCATTTACCAAAGATTTAAATAAGACAGAATTTCATGATGTCATGCTTAAGATGTCTATGTATAATACAGAATTATATGCCATACATAGGAAAAGGAACCTCAATTTGTGGGGACACATGCTGATATTGAAACTATGCATGCTGGGTAAGTCTTAACTCTAAGTAGAATGCAAAACACCAAGTACAAAGAAAAAGAAATCAAAACACACACAAGAAAATATGAGATGGAGAAGAACATGTTAGGGAATCTAGAAAAAGGGTGGAGGAAGAAACAGGGAGTTATAAGTTAAGAACAAACTTATTGTGTACAAGCATATTTAAAATTTTAATAAATGTATTGAAAAGTTATGAAATATTTATGTTAAAACACCAACTATAAATATTAAAATACTTAATCCAACCACTAAAAATAGTAAAAAAGAGAGATAGCATAAACAAACATGTCAATTGAAAAGAAATGCTGAAAACCATCACGCATTACTTTAGATCAGTGGCAGATTGCTGAGCATCTTCAAGACTACCAGTTCAATCCCTAATACTTCAAAAAAGGCAAAACAAACAAAACCCCAAAACCAAAATAAATACATTTGTTATATTCATACTCCAAAATAAGAAAAAAAGAAGTAGAAGAATGGAAATTAGAAAAAACAGTATACAATTTCAAAAGTAATTCTTTTTTTTTTTTTTTTTGGTTTTTCGAGACAGGGTTTCTCTGTGTAGCTCTGGCTGTCCTGGACTCGCTTTGTAGACCAGGCTGGTCTCGAACTCACAGAGATCCGCCTGCCTCTGCCTCCCGAGTGCTGGGATTAAAGGCGTGCGCCACCATCGCCCGGCTCAAAAGTAATTCTTAACATTGAATGTGAAGATGTCTTGATTCATCATTATAGATGTTTAGACATTAACTGACAAAAACTGAAAACATGGTCTGCATTTGTTAGAGGTGCCAATAAAAACTAATAAAACCCAATAATTAGTTAATCAGTGCAATTGGTTCATTTGACTATGTAGATTGACATATGCCAATATGAGTAGGTAACAACGTCAGAGAGCTGGGTAATCAAGTGTTGCATTTTCAATTTAAAGTACAAAGGGCTGAGAAACCAGAGAATTAGATGGCATAGTCCAATGCAAAACAAGAGAGCGTGAGCGAGGGACATTACACACACATGCTCTCATAGTACTTGGGAGGCTTAGGCAGGAGGACCAAGTCTTAGGAAGACCTTATCTAAAACAAGACAAAAGTCAAGCAATTAAAAACCTTCCTCCAGCAAACAAAATTCAACACTTTATTTCAAATGCAATATTACAAGTTGAGTGCAAAATTTGAATAAAAATGTCAGGCTTTAATTGACTGTCTGTGTCCACCTTCAATCAGTAACAGATTCAACACAAGTATGACAATTTTAAACCATGCTGATGACTACGATACAGTAACAGTAAAGGACTTTGGTACCCTACTTTAAGTCATAGGCTTATCACTCACAGGTGAAAATCAGTAAGGAGACACTGGATCACTCTATCCCAGATATGCATAGAGGATGACGCAGCATCAGGATAGTTTTCTCATGTGGACACAGAACCTTCCTCAGGATAAAACCTATTAGCCTATGAAGCAAGTTTTAGAAATATGCCATGAAACCCTGGTAAGTATCACTTCTGTCCAGAGTGGCATCGAACTGGGAATCGATAATCAGAAGAATTTCAGGAAATTCAGAAATGCATGCAAATTTAAGCAGCACTGTCCCAGACAACTGATGAGCAAAGAAGAAATTAAAGGAGAGATTTGGAAATATTAAGTCAAATAAAAATAGATTTACAGTATACTAAAATATGTTGAGTACAGCAAAATCAGGCCTAAAAGGAATGTTTATAGCAAGAAATGCCTACATTAAATATGATGTGAGATTTCATGTCACTGGAAAAGAAAAAAAAAAAACAAAGCAAAACTGTCACAAATATCTAAAATCAATGGAAAAGATCAACCAATAGAAAATCAACTGAAAAAAACAATACACAGAGGCTTGTTTTTAAATGTTAAAACAAAATCCTCATTCCATTACCTGGATTAACACAAAGGAGAACCAATTGAATAAAAAATGAAAGAGGATAAAATTATCACCGAGTGTATAAGTTATGAGAGAACATTATTCTATACTTAAGGGTTAGAGAACCCAGTGGGGTTGGTATGTGACTCGACCGACAGAATAATGAAGAAACTGAGAATCTTTGCAGACCAGTAGCAAGAAAAGATACTGACTCGTGAATTAATCCCTTTTCAATCCCTGAAAGACAAGTCCTTGCCCCGATGTAGCAAACAAAACTCGGGGGGCTCAGGTCTCTCAAATAGATACATAGTCACATAGTCAAGGGGACAGAACTCAACCCAGAGATCAATGTTCACAGTGAATTGACATTTTCAGCCCTTAAGAGTGCTGGCTGCTCTTCCAAAGGACCCAGGTTCAAATTCCAGCACCCACATGGTGGTTCACAGCTGTCTAATTGCCCACCACCCCTTTAATCCCAGCACTCAGGAGCCAGAGGCAAGCAGATCTCTGTGGGTTCAAGGCCGGCCTGCTCTACAAAGAGAGTCCAGGACAGCCAGGGATACTCAGAGAAACTCTGTCTCAAAAAAAAGAAAGAAAAGAAAGTTAGGACACTGAATTAAAACAGAACATATTTATTTCTCTCTCTTTTTTTTTTTTTAGTTTTTTAAGATAAGGTTTCTCTCTGTATTTTTGGCTGTCCTGGACTCACTTTGTAGAGCAGGCTGGCCTCGAACTCACAGAGATCTGCCTGCCTCTGCCTCCCGAGTGCTGGGATTAAAGGCATTTGCCACCGACCCAGCAGAATATATTTTTATAGGTTTTATAATTTATTGATGAACTCAATAAATTTGGGAAAATGAATATTCCCTCGCAGAAGAATGACTTTGGTCATTTCTCAGGTACTGTATAAACATTAACTTGGGACTTGAGATTATTAGATATTCAAAAGAACACTTCCTGGAAAAAAGGCTCCCAGCCTTGGTGGTGATGAAACATATTTCAATTGATCCTCGGAATGCAGGAAACAATGGCAGACATAGATCTGTAGCATTTTATCACACTGAACGTGGACACACTGTCTAAGGAAAGGGATAAAATACCCATGTATCTGATGAGGAAATAAGATGACTGAAGAGCAGAAAACAGGTGAAGTTTATTTAAAAAGTCAAAAGTCTGCAGGAGGCTGTGGAGTTACACCCACCTGTAACTCCAGCTCCAAGAAATCTCATGCCCAATTCTGGACTCTGCTGGCAGCTTTACCCATGTGTACATACCCTCACACAGGTACACATGTGCATATAATTAAAATTATGAAAATGAATTTAAAAACCGATGTTAATAATTACAGGACCCTTATTTATGACGGAAACTGGAAACAGCAAATGTTGTTCAAGGTTCAACAGGATGAATAAAGAAGTCATAGATTCTTGAGAATGGACTACATCCAACTAAAAAAGTTAGATGCACATACTCTTTATGCCATTCTAGAAAAGTAAAACATAAAAAACTTGACAGAAGCTGTCACTGTATCCTTGTTTCCAGTAAATCTCATCTCTAGTCTTTACTATTGATGACATCAATTCATAACTCCTTAAAGTTATTTTTAAAATGTATTTATTTATTGCTTCAGGTTACATCTCCATCACAGTGTCCTCTTTCCACCCCTCCTAATCCTGCCCTCCCATCCTCTACCCCCTATCCCTTCTGTCCTATTCCTCAGGAGTGGAGTGTCCATACATAACAGTTCCCCGCCCCAGCTCAGCAGTCATATGAAGGCCAAGAGCCTCCTCATATATGGGGGCCTACAAGGCAGTACCACTAGGGAAAAGTGTCTCATTGACATGGAGAAAAAAAGTCTATGTTCATGTTCCCTTTGGTGCATTGGTTGTAGTATAGATATCCTGCACTATATGTCTAAAATCTCTTCTTTTTAAAAGATCTCTGTTAAATTGTCTGTCTATCTGTCATTTATCTATCTATCAATAATCTATCTACCTGTATTTTATTTATCATCTACGATCTATCTGCTATTATCTATCTATCTATCTATCTATCTATCTATCTATCTATCTATCATCTATCTAACTTGTGTGTGTGTGTGTGTGTGTGTGTGTGTGTTGTATTTTGTGCTCACATCACAGTTCACATGTGGAGATCAGAGAACTACTTGGGGTACCAATTCTCTCCTCCACCATGACCGGCCCTGGGTCATCGGGTTGTCAGCACTGTCCTTACCCACTGAGAGACTCTCCAGCTTGGCTCTACTGTGCACTTCTCTTTTATGAACTACACTTGGGACTTGCTTTTCTCCCCAGCTTATGATAAATATTTAACAGTGGCGTGTACCATTCCAATGGGAGTACTCTAAGAGGACAAACAGCTTGTCTGAACATTTTACTTCTCTTAGATGTGCTCATATTCTGAAGGTAGATTTCATTGATATTCCAGATGGATAGAGCAATGAATGAATTTTCATTGTTTATACACAGGCTCCAACATGATCCCTGGATCTTGAATACCTTCCTGAGTGTTATAGATGGATAGGTTAACTTCTTAAAATAGTAAGAAGAAACATCTGCAAGATTTCTTATAAACTCATGTCATTACTCTTTCTCACGTACAAAAGATGGTTTCTTCCATCCTTTATGCTTATTAATATGGTCGCATGTTTGAGTACAACAACAGGCAGTTTAGAGGAATCATTTAGTAGCCACCAGTCCTGTTGGCTTCTGAACACAGTGCTTCAAAGTGTAACCACAACTAGTTTATAAATGACCTGTTAGTGCTCATTGAAGGACGGCTACTTTTCATCTCTAGGACACTGGCTCAGTCATTCCTAAATATGTCCATTGGAATCATTTGGAATTTTTTTTTTTTATTTAAAAACTCAGACCATATCTGAGACTAAATTAGAAACTTTAAACTTGGAACAGAGGCAAGATTATTTTTGAAGGTTTAATTTTCTTGGTTGAGTCTAGCAAGTTTGGAACCTCTTAGTACAGATTTAAAGATAATGTATTACTATTAAATATGAATTATGTATAGGAAATGATAGGCACTCCGAGAAAATAAAAAAGGGAGACTGAAACTTGTAATCCAAAATACGGAAAGACCTATAAGACTTGGGATACAAACATACTCCTGAAGATCAGAGAGAAATAATTTTAAAATAAATATTAATTT
Source organism: Lophiomys imhausi (assembly GCA_907164525.1). Taxonomy (NCBI): domain Eukaryota; kingdom Metazoa; phylum Chordata; class Mammalia; order Rodentia; family Muridae; genus Lophiomys; species Lophiomys imhausi. Next base: position 225,748 of record CAJQZJ010032438.1, read on the forward strand.
AGTCTTTCACAATTTTACACACAAATACCTGCACAAAATTAACTCTGACCCTATCCTCTTGTTATTCTCTATTTCCTCACTCCTCCCAATGAATCCCTTCTTTATCTCTGCAAACTTCATTCCTACTTTCATGTCATTTCCCCTCCTTTTCTTTTTTTTTTTTTTTTTTTTTTTTGTGGCCCACATGCACTATGGAATTCTAGTCAGCTATAAAGAAAAGTGAAATCCTAAAGTTTACAGGTAAATGGGCAAACCTAGAATCTGTTCTACTGAGTGAGGTAAACCAGAGCCAGAAAGGTAAATACTACATGTTCCTTATTATTTGTAACTGTGTGCACTTATAACAAATATAAACAATTACCTAACTACTAGCCCTAAGAACAACTCTAACCCCAGTTTGATTTGCAAATAAACCTATTCATACCTTAATACCTATAACAACTATTATCTAACAACTAATTCTAACTTTTTACAGGAATACAGTCTCTGGGGCAAGTCCTCAGTTGTCAGGAACACCTCAGGAGTAGATCCTTTAAGACACTTAGTCAACAGTCTTTCTTCAGGAATATTTCACATGTAGGTCTTTTAGGGTAAATTGGATATGGCAGCTTCACCTTAAATAAGGTTTGAGTGTTTCTTCTCTCTGGAAGGCCTCAGCTTTCCATAAGCCAACTTATTCAGTTTGTATTAGCCACTCAGCTGCTCTGCCTCAGTCTTTGAAGCTGGCCACAGTTCCATTCAGGTCACTGTTTGGACTGGTTGAATCCCTCTGCCGCAAAAGCTGTGCCAAAGGGTTTAGTCCTTGGCCTTTTGCTGCTTTCTCTGCTCAGCAGCTTCTTTCTGCCTCAGGAAGAGCTGGCTGTAATTTTTCAGCTCTGTTTGAGATCAGCTTCTCAGTCCACCAGCATGTTTTCCATCACATGATACAAGCTGCCTAGCATCTTGTCTTTAGCATGGAAACTCTCTAGTGTGGGAACTCTCAGGCTCCACCCACTTCGTCCTTAAATAGGGTCTCTCCTTGTTTCACCTGGCTTCAGCCTAATCTGGGCTCCGCCCACTTCCTAAGGCTATAAGCAGCTGAAAACAATGGCAGGCCATAAACCTTGTTTTTAGTCCATGTGCTGCTACACCAATTGCCCACAGCCAAGTTGATCTTCATGCCCTGTATTAAGAGACTGTATCAGAAGCCCCTAGATATTAACTAAATCTAATTTACATTCATTTAACTGCCCTTACATAACTCCAATCCTTCAAATGTGACTATATAATCTGAAGTAACTACAGATAGGAAAGGTAAAAGTACTCATCTTGGTGTGGTAGAAGGAGCTCTATAGAGGGGACAGAAGACATAGGTGCTGATAAATGGGAGAAAAAAAAGGCCTGGGGCAAGGTCAGTTTTAACTGAGAACAGGGAGGAAGGATAGCATAGAGGAGGTGAGTGGGGACAAGTAACATTAAAGATGTCTTTAAAACTACAGGGAAACAATTTTATGTTCACTTAAAATGCATTATACATACATACACACACACACACACTCACACACACACATATATATATATACATATATATATGTATATATATGTATATATATGTATATATATATATATAAAATACACCAGTAATTGAGGATAATTCTCCCTCCAAGAGCAAGACAATATTTAACACAAACACATTGCAGTCATGGAACATGTCCTTTGAGTTGTTGGTCATGAGAGTCCAACATCCCAAACATACCTCTCAACTTAAATATTTTTCTGTGTGTGTTCCATGTCATCCTCATCATTTCTCTGCTATGAGGTTTTGGCCACCATCACAGTCATCACACGTTGTCTCAAATCTGGATAGAGTATTATAGGTAGTTTAGTAGACACTTTCTCACTTTAACATATAATGAGTTTAGTCAAAGATATTTTATGAGCACCAAGAACTGTTTAAATATAATTTTAAGTCTGTGTTGCCTAAACTAACATTTTATGAGTTGTCTGTGTATCTGAAATTTTATTTTTATGAAAATAGTCCCAAAAATACTTTTAATATTTTATTATATATTTCAAAATAGCTAGTAGATAGAATTTTGAATATTCCAAAACAAAGACAATAAACATTTAAAGTGTGCCAATTACCCTCATCCAACACCATCACCGTATGTGAACTGAAATACCACAGCATACCACATAAGTATAATTCTTTATACAAAAGCTGAAGATTAATTTCAAAATAAGTTTGGAGAATAATTATGGCAAAGTCAATTATTTCTGTGTCATTACTTCAATTTCTAAATCAAACTTATACCTGCTTTTAGGGATTATAGAGTACTGAATAAGAGAACTGGGCTCCAATTCTTACTTTAAATAGAAGAGCAAAGTTTGCAGTCTATATAAAAAGAAATTCTTATTTTTATACAATGAATGTGATACTTTTTCAACTTGTTCTTTTTTGGAGTCTTCCAGGATAAATGTAACTTCAACAATATGTTTGAGAAAAGATGTTTCTGATGCTCAAGAAATCATCATTTTTCAGCTCTACAAACCCTTCTTTTTCCTGGTGAATGTTCCCTTCCCGTGGATCTTGCTTAGGGAATGGGCCTCAGCACCTCTCATCCACAGCCACTCCTGTGCTCTGCAGAAGTGTCAGCAAACTTGATGGCAATTGGAATGTGTGATGACTAAATATAGAGCACAGACTGAATGGACCGCCTGGACACACAGAGTTCTGTATCATCTCCTCCTTCCTCTTCCTCCTTAATTTTAGCAGGGAGGGGATAGTTTTGTTCATTGCTTGGCAGCTGCTCAGCAGGCAGATCAGAGGGAGGGATGGGAGGAAATGTGGGTCAAAATTGCACTGTGGGTGCTAGGAGTGTTAGATCTTACATTTTGTTCTCCAACCTTGAGTGACTTTAAGGATTCGGTTTCCTTGTACCATTCTAAACCTTTCCAGGCTTCAAGTAGCTCTGAAAAAAAAAAAAAAAAAGAAAGAAAAGAAAACTTGTTCAAACTCTCGCAGTGGCTGTGGCCAGACAATAGACTTGTAGGATTGTAGGATTGTTGCAGTCATGTGTTTGTTTTAAGATAATCTACTGTAAACGTTGTCGCTATCATTTAGATGACATCCAGTAAGAGATGGCGGGATGCACAGAATGGAAGAAGTTGTTGAGGAAGTTACTGGTTTAGTGAATGGATATGTATCCTTGGGAAGGTTGAAGCCATATCTTCACAACTAGACAGATGCCCTGTGATAACCTTGTCCTTGGGCAACTTTTATTTACAGCAGCTCCTATAGGCAGCCACACAGATGGTGGAAATATGGTCCATGGCAGTATTTGATAGATAACTCATGGTTACCCAGCATCCAGGACAACTTTCATGTCATCATTGGCAGATATTTAGGACCATGATCTCTTTGTTCAGGTTTGGACTTTTTGAGGGCTTCCAGGCTTTCAGCTGCTGACGTACATGCCATTTAGTTAATACCTGAACTTAGGAAAGTGAGTCATTTTCAGTGTCATTATCTTGAACCACGCTGGGTCTTCAGTATGTGTGAGCTCTTTTCTTTGTCTATATGCTGTTGCATTGTAAGATAATCATGAGGTAGAACAGCTTCTTTCAAAGAAGTTACTTTATGATCTAGTAAAAGAGGAGTTTCTAATTTCCTTTACTTCAACAATGATGACTCTGGTATTTCAATTCAGCATGAGTTCCTTTTTGGAATGATGTAATGGAGATGATGTTGGCTTACTTTCTGGTAGAGATGTGTAATCTGATTTTAGTTCTTTTTTTTAAATTAAAAGCTCTGAAATGGCTTTGCCTTCCTTCATATGTGGCTGCTTTTAATATTAACCCAAGGAAATGAAGTAGTAGATAATGGTCTGTTAGTGAGAGTTATATCACAGAGACAACAGAATACCCCTGATGGGACACCATTAGTGGTCATGTGAGAGTCCATGAAGAGGCTTAGGAGCCACTTATGTAGCCTGTAGAAACTGGACGGGGGCGACATCATATTGTGTTTCTCACATAAGTAGCGCATGGTCAGCAAACCTGATTGGAATGTGGTTCTACGGCAAGCCCTGGAGATGCCATAAACCTGTGCCAGTGCTCAGCATGGTCTGCTTGGGATTCACCATGCCACTCCAGAATGACGTTTATTTCAGTGGAGAGAGAGGGCTCACTGTGGGTGTTCCCATCAGAATGCCGACAAAGTCGTAGTTCACCTCTCCGAACAGCTCCTTTGATGAAGCCTTTCCATTATAAACCAGGGTACCAATACCAGTGTAGATATCAACTCTCCAAAATTCCACAGGCATGAAATTCAAAAGGGAAGAAGAAATATGTGTTAAGAAATCAGTGTGTATCAAATGATTATCACAGTGCTAAAGTCATGTCACAGTTTGTGAGTGAGATGCAGTTCAAACTCATCTTGTCTAGCTTTAACTCAAGTTGATTTCTGGTACTCAAGTCCAGGGAGAATTAAAAATAAAATAAAATAAAAGTCCAGGGAGAACTAAAACTCCTGACTGGAGGCAATGTGAATAGCAAAATACAATGCCATTTGTTAGCTAAAAATATTTGAGGCAAAGAAAGGCTACATTTTGTATTACGCACAACATAACTATTCTAGAAGATAAGGCAACAATGGTTAATATTCTAGAAAAATTAATTTAATCATTTATTAATTTGTTTAGCTTTTTTTTTCCAAGTGAATGCAAGGAACAGGTTATTTATTCAATATAGTCACAATAGGAGCAGGGACAGAAGAGCTCCAGAAATCCCACAACTCTGTGGTCAGGTCCCGAGGAGAGGTCGAAGTTCAAATGAATAGCCAATAAGATGCAAATCCAATCAGTGCAGTAGAGAGCTTTAATTAGACCTTGGCCTTGCTGGAAGTCTAAATGTCACTAGAGCATGATCTGTCTGTGTGTGTGTGTGTGTGTGTGTGTATGTGTGTGTGTGTGTGTGTGTATACATTTGTGTAGGTTGCATGTACTTGTTCATGTAAGTGTACAGGTATGTGTGTGTCTTTTGTGTGTATGTGTGTGTGGAAATTTCTGTGCATTTGTGTGTGTTGTATGTACTTGTTGATGTTAAGTATAGATGTGTGTGAGTGTGTGTGTGTGTATGTGCATTTGTGCAAGTTGCATGTATTTGTTCATGTAAGTGTACAGGTATGTGTGTGTCTTTTGTGTGTATGTGTGTGTGTGTGTGAGTGTGTTTAGCAGCCAGTGATTGACTTCACTTATTCTTTATTGCTCTCCATTTTGTTTCTTTTTTTATTTCTTTTTTTTTAATTTATTTTTTATTTCTTCAAGTTCCATTTTGTTTCTTAAGACAGGATCTTCTTGCTCAATCCATCGGTTCATCAAGACCAGCTGAACTCTGGAGATTTACTTGCTTCTGGACCCTAACACCCAGTTTTGGAGTTCTAAAGGCAAGCCTCTGCACTTGCATTTTATACAAATTCTGGGTATTAAATTCAGTATTTTGTGCTTGTGTGCCAGGTCTTCTGCTCCCTGAACCATCTCCCCAGCCCAGGGCTGTGTTTTTGAAAGAGTTGGTGATATTCCACCTGCCTTCTCTACATCGCCTCTCCCAGAGATAAGCTAAATAATTTGGTTCTACCAGATGCTTTCACCATAATGTAGTGTTTTGACACAGACCAAGTACCACAGAACCAATTTGTAATGGAGGAGAATCTTCCAAACTGTGAACCAAAGTGAGTGGTTTTGTTTACAAATTGATTTTCTCAGGCAATTTTTATAGTAATAGAAAGCCGATTAGCACATTCCTTAGTATGTCTCCACCTCTCTGTCTCTGTCTGTCTATCTATCTCTCTGTCTCACTTTCTCTGGGTTTTTTCATTTTGAGCATCATATGGTGAGAAATGAAGCTGCCAGTCAACAGTCCAAAAATTCTAAGGTATAGATAGCATGCACATCAATGAGCTTCTAAAACCCACCTCATCCCTTGTTGAACATGAGATGCTCAACATACCAGCAAACAAGTTCTTTGAAAACTTTTAAAGGCCCAGAAGCTATAATGACCAAAGCCAGAAGTTCAAGATATTAGACTTACTCAAATAATATGAATATATTACCACCAGACACTGAGCTAAGCTGTGGGGTGAGTTGTTACAGAAAGAACACACAGATGTGCAATTTTGGTCCTAAGGTGTCTGTGGTGAGTCATAAGGAGTCTGGTTTGTTCAGGCAGAACACGTAGCAATTCTTTACAAACTTCTTTTTTTTTTACAATTATGTATTATTTTGTGCACATTTGTGGGAGCATGTGTATGGCACAACATGCATGAGGATGTCAGGACAGCTTGTGAAAGTTGGTTCTCTCCTGTAGGGGTCATGGAGATTTTGGTCTTTGATTTACACTTTTGACAGCAATCACCTTGACTATTGATCCATCTCACCAGCACCTCAAATGTGGTACACTTCAAAACCAAAATGCGTAACTGTGCAAGGGCTGGGCTCCTCAGTCTCAGTCCAACTTTAGTGTATGTGCTGCTAGAGGAATACCTGTCACCTCTTTGTAACTTTCATTCTCCACTCAACTCAGGGAACTGAGTTTCTTTAAACGTGGCTTCCTGCACACTCTAGTTGGAGGTGATTGATTTCACTGACAAGAGATTTAAGTGCAATCACTAGGGATTATGACAGGGTTTCTCAAACTTGGCATTATCCAAGTTTTGAATGGAATAATTCATAGTCTTGAAGGGCTATCATATACGTAGCATAATGCCCTGTATGTCCTAGAAGCCAGAAATATTTCTCTCTGTTCCTGTTGTGACAAAAATACCTCAAGATATCATCAAATGCCCTTGAGGAAAGTATTTTCCAAGAACTTTGTTTGGCCATTCAGATCCAAATACTTAACTATCTACCTAAAGGTTGGAAGGTCTCCTGTGGGACAGTGTTATATGTCCTTGTGGCCACCTCAGACCTTATATGTCCAACTCAAGTTCATATCTGCTATCAATCACTTCATGCTGTGCCCAGAACGTAGACCACCTGCCAGTCATTGAGTGCTCAAGATCCAAATCCTAACCACTATCTCAAACCCCATTTTCTGAACCCATTGTCCATCTAAATTCAGTATATACCAGTATGCTAGTTATTGACCTGAGTTACTTTTAAAATTGTGTTGTTTGTAGCATCGTATGTGTTCCCCACTTCCCTTATATAGCTCTTTACTGGCTCCTTTTATCTGAAGTTAGACCTATCTCTCATTTATCTTGTCTGTTCAAAACCTGTGATCACATGTAGCTGAAAATGTTATTTCCTCAATGAATTCCTCCTAGATTCCCTCAAACTAGTTAGCCCCTCTGTACCTGGCATTCCTTTTTAACAATGGTAATCATGTTTATTTAAAGTCTAAAATTAATGTTTTCCCTATCATTAATAATTAAGCTCCCCAACTTGTGACACATTCCTAGGTCACTGCCCACAAGACATTTAGAAAACATGCATTTATATTTAAAAAAAAAAATGGCTACAGGAACAAAACAAGGGGAAAGTATTCTTTTTGCTAAAGAAACCTGGAAATGTTCCTTTATGAGTTCCAGGATATCTCTGTGAGTGTTTTTGTGCACATCTCTCTCAGGATTCTAGTTCAAGAAATGTGCTTCCGGCTTTAGGTGTAAGTTTCAGTTTTCTGCTAGAGACAAAACATGATTGAGCAAGAATTCTGAAAACTGTTATTGGAGTTAACGAACCAGCCAGTGAATCTGTATTTAGCAGGAATGGTAATTTGTTAATGGAGTGAACTTTTGTCTTGATAAGTGTCAAAATACTTCAGTTTTACAGGCACAAATGAAGATGCTATTTCCTGAGTAATTATCATAAAAAACAACAGGTATATTTGAGTACATTGAAAATTTCCTATGTTACTACAAGTGACATGACAATTAAAATGTAAGACAATTGACAAGGATACCTGGAAAAGGTGTTCCTGTCAGTGCTTTGAAAGAACTTTTACATGCTAATAAGAAATCAAAGAGGGAAGATCGTTTGCTGGAAATAAGAAAGCAAAACGAGATACTAGTCAAATCCAAGCATCATTTGAAAACAAAATCACTAAAATAGTACATTGTAAAATTTAAAACAGTAAATGTTGGGGAAATATTGTATATTATGCAGTAATTAATTGACTAAGAATTGTATCTACATAAAGTTCTGTTGGGAAAATCACATTGACAATTGAAACATTTACGCACTGACATAGATGGATGTATATGTTTATAAACACCTTCTCAAACATTAGATATTACAAAACAACTGCATTAATGTGTACAGTGCACATGCCCATGGAACTTGGTTGGATAGCACATTAGTGTGGTTGTCACGGGTGAATCATGAAATTCTTTATTTAATTCATTAAAAGAATCTGTGTGTGCATGACATATGTGTGTACTTGGGCTTGTGTGTGAGCACTAGTGCATGCATGTGTGTGTATGCATGTGCTCCAGCATGTGTGCATACAGACAGGAGCATGTCATGTATGTGTGCTGAGGTCAAAGTACACATTCACTTTCTCCTCTTTGGGACACAATCTCTTGCTGTTCCTGGCTGCACATGCCAGGCCAACTGGCCTGGAAGCTTCCTGGATATTTCCTGTCTTTGCCTTCCATCTCATTACTGTAAGGGTGCCAAAACTATAGCGTCATGCTACCATCAATGATTTTACGTGGGTTGTGAGAATCTGAATTAAGATCTTCCTTCTTGCGCAGTAAGCTCGTTATGCACCGAACTCACCAGGTGTCTTCTACTTGGCTTATTTAACTCATAGTTGTTGAGGCTTTATACTGTCCTAGGTTGTTTATAATCCATATCTATTTCTCTTATTAGAGTTAGAAAAGCTAAATTTAGTGTAGAAAGTAAGTCCCAGATCACCTAGAAAGACCGCAAGTGTGGGCTGCTGAGGTGCTTCTGCAAGGGAGGCTCTTTGCTATGCTTGACAACCTGAGTTCACTTCTTGTGCTCACGTGGTGAAGGGAGAGAACCGACCCCTGCATGATGTCCTCTGAACTCCTCTGGCAAACTGTGGAAAACACTTGTACATGAGCACACATGCACACACATCCATGCACACAAAAACATGCGTGTTCACGTGCACACACACATGCATAAATGCACACAAAGATAATAAGTAAATGCAATACAATTTTGAAAATATCTTTTGTTTTTTTCCAGTAAAAGAAAATGTTAAAAATCAACCTGATGAAGGATTTTTTGAATAATTCAAACCCTGTTACCATATACATTCCACAGCTTTCTTCCATAAAGTCCCCAAACCTCCATACTAGCTTTTAATAATACAATTTTACATTCTTTATACAACTATCAAAGTTAGTACTTTAAATTTGCCCAAAACTCATCCATCACATTAGTAGGGAAAATTGGAGTATGCTTTCCCATCCCCAAAGAAAATGAAAGCCATCTGCTAATTCTGCACCGTACCTCACCTAAATGTTTTGCAAAATCGTGTAACTTGAGTAAACTCAAGAAAGGAGGCAAACTGAGCCCAACCCTTCTTTCATCTTTGCTTGAGGACCACTTGGTGGAGCCCACACCATCAACAGAGGAATGCTTTTTTTGTGCAGGGGGCCTTCTTTGAATAAAAATAAATAAGTAGTCTGTTTGTCCCTGAATTTTGTTTCATTTCATAATGGTTGGCAAATGATCTGGGCTGATTTGATAGGTCAGAGGAAGACTGTCAAATCATCGTTTTATCTTTCTTTTGCCACAAATTTTCTACAGACCGCTAAGGGGCAAATTTAGGAATGCAGATAAACCAGATGTGCTCATAAAAATTGAATGCATACCTGCACTGCCTACCAAAACTGCCCTGAAGTTCCCCATTGCATAACATGCTCATTCCCTGTGTTGCACATGGTGGTCTCTTCAGGCAGCACCCTCCCTGTCACTGCAGAGCCTGGCAGTCAGTCCCAACTCTGAGAATGTTGGTGATGAGGCCCTTGCGAATGAGCACACATTGCATTATGTCAGCTTCAAACGAAATCATAACATAGAAACAAAACACTCATAAGTTGATAGAAATTATAGAGCATCAAGTGGGATACAAGAATTTTATCTCATTTGTATATTCTTCTCTTCCTGTCTATAAACATATGTTTGCACGTGCTGTGTATTGATAGATTAACATACACAATTACAACCTTGTGTTTGTGACACTGTGCTTAAGGTTGTCTTCACATTTTTATTTCAGAGGCTTTATATCTGAACCATAAACACACCCTGTGTGCTGGAACTCAGCACATGGTGCCGAAGAATGAGTGTTTCTCTTTCTCTAAAACACTGGAGATATTTCAGACAATCTTAGAATTCTTACGAACAATCTTTGGTTAACATAGGAGCATCATTTCTAGAGTTTCAGTACAAAACTTGACAAGAGGGTCAGGAAGTCCATGTAGTTTCTTTGTCACGTGGCTCACTGTACCAGAGAGAATGGGCATGTAGTGGCTAACGTAAGGACAATGTAAAAGGAGTCCTAATTTCTTGGGATAACAGAGGTTCTTGGGTATCTGGAAAGGCAGTATTTCTGTGTGCATCTCTGATGGTGTTTCCAGAACATGCTTATTTAAGTCAGTAGACTAAAGAAAATCCAACCCTTTTGCATGTTAGTGAGCAGAAGTCAATCTGTTGTTTGGTAGGAGAGAGCAGCATGAGCAAGAAAGGGACAACTTACCTTTTCTCTTTAGATGGGACAACTTCCCTTTCTTCTTTAGATGGGACAACTT
>CAJQZJ010032438.1:236519-287886 GCA_907164525.1 Lophiomys imhausi
TTCTTTCTTTAGATGGGACAACTTCCCTTTCTTCTTTAGATGGGACATCCACTTTCTTCTCTCAGACACTCAAGTTTCTGGTTCTTAAATGTTTGGATTCTCAGGATGACTGCTAATGTCATATTTCCAACCTCTGTAAGCTGAGCAAATTTTGTAACTATCATTTTTCATTGTCAACCTTGAGACAGCAGAGCACAGACTTCTCAGGTTCCTTAATCACATGGATTAAGCTCCATAGCAGATTTCTAATTGTATCTGCATTTCTATGACTATCTGTCTATCCTCTGTCTATCTTTATATGAATTTACCTCATCCATCATCTGTAGAGGAATTTTAACCCACCAACATGGCTGCTCCTATAATATCCAGAGACCTTCTGGGTCTATGTGATCCAGTTGGAATGTACACATGGTCTTAGTATATACCTTTGATCCCAAACAATGAAAATAAAGTAAGTTTGTAGAAGGAAACACCCATGTTTGAAAGTGTTGTCTAATTGAGAGGCACAAAAAATGACCAATCAGAGAAAGATTTGACAGAATAGGATATACCCAGTTCTCTTGAGAACAGACAGGAAAGAGAGACAACACAAGAGGGAACAGTATAGAGGGAGAGAGTGAGAGACAGTTTTACTGAGAGTTTTTGCAGAGCGAGGTTGCAGAGAAAGAATAACCTAGATATGGGTGAAGACAGAATCAGCCAGAGAATAAGAAGGAGCGAGAAAATTAGAACAGATTGCTAGAATTAGTTTGAGGCCAAGCAGAGCAATTGAGTCAGAATCTGAGAGAAGCCAGTTGGAATCAGTCAGCTTGGAGAGGAGTTTGAGTCAAAACAGCTGAGTTGAACCAGCCAGCCAGAGTTCAGAAAGAGCTACAAAGGGTGAGCTTATTCAGCAGTGAGCCTCAGAGGCTGAAAGCATTCTAGGCCTTGCTTAGATTGTATAGATGGTAGAAGCTTCCAGGACTAGGCTTAGGTTAGCAGAAGAAGGCAGTAAGCCTCTGAGATGACAATTACATCTGGTGAATAAAAGATATGCTTACAATCATCTATCTATGTATCTGTCTCTATTCGTCAACAATTTGTCTTTAATTTAGTCAATAATCTATCCATATTTCATTTATCTGCTGTTGATTGTTTCTCTGGAGATACTGACTGGCATAGCCACTGCATGGATTAACAGTACACAAAGAACTGAATCAATATTTATATTAGCTGGCTGTTGAGTACAGTTAAGTCCAGCAGGCAAATTGTTGTGAATTTTTATTTTTTATGAATATAATTGGAGACATATCATATTTGCTTCTGCTGTGAGATCATTACTATTAAAATCCCTGTACTATTACTCACTGAATATAATAGCATTCTCTCACTAAAAAAAGCAATTTGGCAAATATTCAATTACTTTTGTAAAGTCTTCAGGCCTACAGACCACCATGAGTATCTTTTAGGTAAAGATGCCAAGGTTAGGGGGTGCTGAAACACAGCCACTGGCTCATATTAATGTATTAGACATCCACTGCACTCCTTCTCTCTGCTGAGTCACTGTGTGAAGATCCTTCTCTCTGCTGAGTCACTTCATGAAGATCCTTCTCTCTGCTGAGTCACTGCATGAAGATCCTCCCATAGTTTCTCTTCTTCTCCCAAGCTCCCAGTTATTGGGGCTATTGCATCAGACCCAGATTCTTAAAGTGTTAATAACACTTTATAAGGTACTGAATTTGTTACATAAATGTTCATATGTGCTGTGTATTTACTATGGATTTAAATGTATATATTACTTAATATACTAAGTATAATTATGTATTTTAAATTTAATTTGGTTACACAGATAATATCATGAAGTCACCAGAGTTCAGAAAATACACAATTCACATTGCTCTCTGGATCTTTACATGTGGCCACAAGGTCCTGCCTAAGTCTCCTCTCCATCCTTCCTTCACAGGAGTCTCCTGTTGCTAGCTAAAGCATCTAGTTGCTACATCTCACATTTTAAATTTACAAAAGGCATTTTCTAAGAATAAAGAAAAATCTAATGCTTCTAGCCCACCTTTAGTCACACATAGAAGTGGCATAAAGTGGCATGAAGAGGCATGAAGCCACTGATAATTTGCTCTTTATTTTTCCAAGTAAGAAAAGTCAGTGACACTATACTGCAAGAGTAACAATGAAAGGCGATTGTAATTCAATTCAATATGTTCCACAACCCAGGGTACTGGGTAACCCAGTGTAAACCAAGACCTTGACAGCTGAAAGCTGTAGAAGACCCTGGAGAAGAAAGCCATCAGGGAAAGGCCCTGGTTTAATCTTTGAGGACACCACCTTCTCAGCTCCAGGGAATTATCTAGTACCCAATACAGAAGCATTCCAGAACCTAGAAGAAGAAAAATGCTATTTTTCAAGGAACTTTAGATGTCATATAATAAATCTGGATGTGTTTAAAAACCCCTGAGGAGTTTAAAAGAATCTGGATGTGTTTTCTCAAATAACCATTTAAGCCATATTAGAGTTTTTTTTTAATTGCACTGGGGACTTTTCAAAGCATATCAGGACAAAACAGTAGAGTATAGGCACCAATATGCTAATTAATAGCTAGCTAGACCCCTGAAATAAACCTGCAACACTCCATTAATCAGGCAGTAATTGAATTGGCACAGTGCTTTTGTGCAAACTACATGATAATTGAAAAACCAAACCTGGAAGCAGAGAGGGTAGGGGTCTCCACAATGACATCTAACAAGGCTTCTTATTCGCACTTGGCAGTGGGCAGTTGTCCCTTTGGTTAGGAGGCTTTGCACAAAGAAAAAGCCAGCTACTGTCTATGGTAAATGTGACTTCATCTCCTGCTGGGTTGGTCTTTTAGGTCTGTGATATCTGGTGGCCAGAGGCATAACCCCATGGAAACACAAGTAATGCCTGATTCGATTTTCTCTGTTCCCTAAAGACATCTGCCAGTTAATGTGATTATAAAATAATGGTGAGGAACAGGTGCTTCATTTGCTAATTTTACATATGACTGTTTGAATGCTAACTACCTGGGGATTTAGCTGGCAAACATAACTTTGCTTACAAGAAGAAAAATACAAGAGAAGAAAAAGACACAATGCAGGCATTTTTTTCACACACAGCTAATGCAGGATCATCCTGGATTTTGGTTGCCTATAGTCAAGTGCTAGGTGAGGGGAGACTGATGGTTTCTAAATGAAAGAAAGAAAAGTAGTATTTGAACCCCCCCCCCATTTTTTATTGGCTGCACACAAAACAGTAGCTTATGGCTTCACCAAAAAGCAGACAGTAATGATGGAGTGGAGGGCAGGCATCACAGGTGTCAATAAAGTAAGGAAGCACACAAGGCCCCCACACAGAACTTTAGAGCCTGCGGGCTTTGAAAAGTCAAAGACCTTCCCTACTTTGCCAGCTTCTCATGTACACAAGTAAAGGGTATGAAACATTTCATTGGGGAGAATGTGTTTTATTCTCATTGTTGTGAGGACCTAAAGAGAAATCTCTTCAGAAATTTAGAAAACAAAACACAAACAATTGGAATACTTCATATCTTGTTCATTACTTTCCTGCCCAATTGGTGGTGACTACACCAGACGGATACAGCGGAGTAAGTGTGGCCATCGTAGCTGAGTCAGGCTGATTTCTGGTAGAGAGTACACCATATCCCTTCACTCTGCTTCAGTCTAAAGACTGGAGCTAAGGATGTGAGCAACATTGTTGGCTGTTAAATAAGCAATGGGTATAATACTTCATCACACACACACACACACACACACACACACACACACACACACACACACAAATGTGGTTTGGGCACTATATGTGCCCCAAACTATACTTATTATCTGACAAATCGTTTATCTGTCCAGAGAGGTAAGCATTATATTTAAGCTCTGCATCTCTTTCATAAAAATAAAGCTTTATTTTCTTCGTTAAAAAAATTCAAACTCTCTCTCCATCCTTCTCTTTCCCTCCTTTTCACCCTTATTCCCTCCCTCCCTCCCTCCTTCCATCCTTCCCCTTTTGTTCTCTCTCTCTGTATATATAATATTATATTATCTATCTATCATCATCTATCTATTTACCTATCATATCTCTATCTATCTACCTATATATCTGACTATCATCTATTATCTATCTATCTATCTATCTATCTATCTAATCTGTCTATCTATCTATCTATCTATCTTCTATCACACAGAAAATGGATTTAGTTTCAAATTTCAACTCCTCCTAAGCATCAGTAAAGATACACAGCCTGTCTTGCAGGCAATAGAAATCCCTGTGTACTCATTCTTGTATGTGGGTCTTAGGAGTTGTCTTAGAGCCCAGACCACTCTGAGGATTTTAACATTTTAAATGGATTTCCACTGGACCAGATTGTGTGCTTGTCCTTATAATCCCTCACTGGGTAATTGAAATTTGTTTTGCTGGATATGTTTAAAATCTGTCCAAATTTCCATGTAATGCAAACTGAACATTGGCAAATGTCCACTGATCACCAATGCAAATCAAGATGTCAATACTTCGATGCTTCTCCTCTGTAAAACAAAATGTAAGACATGGAGTTGATGGCTGCAATTCTAACTCAGGTTCTCTGTACATTCAGCACACTTTATTTTGATATGTTTAGATCCCACCACGGCTAAACTTTTCTCACCCCTAGGTTAACTTTCATTTTAATGTGTGGACTTTGAATAGGATTGAGATCATCATCACAACACCATTTTTTTTCATACCAAACTCTTCTTATTTTTTCTTTTTATAACTTATATTCAAGACTTCTAATTTCATCTCCAAAACACAACTCATACTTTCCTGCTTCTTACCATCTGCTGGCACCCAGCATCTGCCATTTCCCGCCTACTTTTTCTGTACCCTTGGTAGTCTGTGATTACACACTTGCAACTACGGTCCTGGTGCAGGGACATGGCGCCCAGATGGCTCTTTTGAACATGTTCTCACCCACCGCTGCCCCCACCTACATCTATTGTGTTCAGAATAAAATTCAGACTCCTGATGATGACGTACAGACACCGGCTCCTGTCCCTCTGTACTTTTATGCCTCTTGTTTCTTTACTTCTTTCCACTCTTCCCGCATCTCTCTGCATCTCAGCCACTGGTTTGCTCTTTTGCAAAGACCACAAATTTGCCTTGGACTGCAGATCTTGCATTTCCTATGGTTTTATCAGATCATGTTTCTTGGGTTTTGTGCATGGGTAAGTCCCTTGTCCATGAGCTTTAGGGTCAAGAATCATTTCCCCAGTCTTACCTTTCCTGCCTAATCTCTCTCTTGACTGAACCACCTTCCACTCATCTTCGTTTTATACACAGAAACTTTCATAATCTCGATGTATTTGGCTTACTAACTTTCTTTGTCCAAGGTTGCCCCTTACTACAAGTATGTAACCTCTGTGATGACAGAGACCAATCTTCTTCTCTGCTACTCTCCCAATGTCTCGGACATTGCTCAACAAATTCTTGTGAAATGGGTTAAAAATGTTTCCACCAACAGCATATGCTTACAGTCTGTGCAACTGTTGAGGATATCCCAGCCCAGTGGTAGACACAAACGAAAAGTCTGGTTCTTTTCCAAGTGTTTTCAGAAACAGAGAAAATCAATAACCATCAAAAATCACTATTTCTTTTCTTTAAAAAAAAAAGTCTCAATGTTTAGCACATGTTAATGCTAATGCAGATTGCCTCCAGGAGAACCTATAGGTAAGGTTCAAAGCTGGAAGAAAGGAAAAGTAAAGAGACTTCTAGTACAGTGGCTGCCAAAATTTTCCATAAAGGGCCAGAAAATAGTAAATATTTTAGGCTTTGCAAGCTATACAGTGTCTGATGCAGACGTTTGCCTTGAGTGACACGGAATGAGTGTGCACACAGAGATGGAGCCACATTCCAGGTACAGCTGTGCTGTATTTTACCTCACCTATTGATGTTACAATATGAATTTCACAGAATCTCAACCTAACACAAACCATTAATCTTATTTTTCTTCTTTTCTTCAATAATTTAAATTATGAAGACATTATTATCTTACAGGACTTTATATGCCAGTGTTGGGTAGATCTGAGCTAAGGCCTGTGGTATGCCCTTCCTTTTAGATATATTTAATTTTACCCAACACCTACTACTTTGACTTGAAGAAAATTAATAGTTGCTTGGAGAAAATTGATATGTATCTTCCCTCATAATAATGTCCCCCAAGCTTCACTTATGGATTAATGCTTTATGTTATAGCTTTCTCATTAGGTAACATTCTCAAAATAATTTTCAGAAATTAACATTAGCCTGCACATTCTTCATACATCCTACAGCATTTTGGTTTACTTTTTTGCTAATGTGGCCCTTCCATTCTTCCTCCCCTCTCAATGGGAGACCATGCTTAGGAAAAATGAGTGAAATATAAATAAAAATATATTAGATACTCCATGCACTATATTCTAAAGAAAAATCTCATTTATTATAGTTTCAAAATAGTTATAAAATTGGGAATAAGGAACTACTTATTCTGCTTCCTACTCATGTTTTTCTTTAAACACCTGACATTGATCTATTCTTACCTTCTTATTTCTAGTTCTCTGAGTGTTCCTCTTTGCTATGGTTTAGGTCTTGAATGTCTTCCAGGAGCCAGTGGGTTTGAAGCTTTGTATCCAGCTCATGTTGTTACTGGAAGAAAATTGAACCTTCAGCAGAGGATTTCAAGAGGAAAGACATTTGGCCCTTCTGAGTACTTCTGAAGAAGATGCTGGGATCTCAACTATTCTTATCTATTCTTGCTTCATGACTGCTGAGAATTTGAGATGGTCGTGTGTCCTGCACCATATGTTCCCACCATGGTTTATTGTGCCACCCCAGACCCAAAGCAACAGAGCAAGAGACCATTAACTGAAATCTCAGGAACTATGGGTCCAGGTAAGTCTTTTTCTTCCCAAGTTAGTGTTTTGTCATAGCAATGGGAAGCTGACTGAAAATGTTCTGGCTTCCCACTCACACTTTGCCTTTTTTTCCCTTCATTGCCAGAACTACAGCTAGATCCCTACTGTCTATCTAGTTTTCTATTCTCCTAAATTTTTCTCTAAAGCTTAGTTCAAGATACCTGCACCTTCACAAACTTGTACATTCACTCATTTTATGCATTCCAACCTACTTGAATGCACCTGTATGTAATTTTACCACCTTTTAGGTTATTATCTTAAAACATTATCAATTCTTTTTATTGATGAATTTGCGATGTGGACAAAGCAGGACAGGGATGTCTCCTGGAGTGGCAAGAGTAAGAACTAGAGGGCCTTTTAAACTCAAGAACCCATTCATGCCTAGAATACCACCACTAAGAACTCCACAGGGATCCTGTGCTGAGAGCATGATATCTGTATGACAACAACAAACATCCTGTGGGAGTTGTTGGTTTCTAAAAGCCAACAAAACTCAAATCCTGCTATACCTGATAGGAAGCACATCAAAAAGATACTAGTATCCAGGCCCTAAGATTCTTTTGGGAGTAATAATATTATCTTTCAAGATGTCTTCAACTATGGGCTCCTTTCCAGTTTTTCTGTGTCACTACACTTCCTTGCTTCCTTGTCATCACCCTTGTACCTCATTTGCTACCATATTCTCAAATCCACAGACATGCTGGATGCTGTGTTCTCTCTATATTTTTTTCAGTCCTTGGTTTCTTTCCTCCTTTGCTAGACTCATCTTCTTTTCTTACATTCAGATCTTAGATATTAAAGTTATCTTTCTTCCAACTGTTGATACGAGCCACATGACATCCATTACTAGTTCAACACCAGTGACATGTAAGCTACATTTTAACTCACACTCATTTTCTTCAGCTCCAGAACTCTTTTCCTGGCTTCTGTTTGGTACAGGGACAATCCACATGGTTACACTCTGGCTGTGTTGAGTGCTGTCTCTCATCTAATGCCTAAAAGGCTCCATCTATGCACATGCCTTGTTCCACACCAGCAGTATCTCTGCTCCCCTATATGAACTCCTGTCATTCAACAAAGTCTGGCTGACACACTTTCACTTTGACCTGCCATACCCTGGCAGCCTGGCTTCATTGAATGAGTACCCATAATGCTTTATTCTTTGTATGTGTAAGTGATAATTTTATTTGATGAGAATCTTTAGTTAATTCCATAGACCCTTGGATCTTGCTCAGATACTGCTTATGCTGCATAATTAAAGAAACACATGAAAACAATGTGCCATTTATTTGTGGGAGAGCCTACATAAAACTCTGAGGCCAACTTAGACATGGCCTTACCTGCGGGCAGCTAAAATTTTGTGGTTCTCTTTGGTAGTCTCTGATGTGAGTGAGTCTTTGGAAAGAAGGGCAAACTGTTCTTTGCACTAGAATGATGTACCCTGTGCTTCTCAACCACAGTTGCCTAAACAGCTTCAATGTGTCAAACAACTATTGTTTTGCTTGGCTTTAAATGATTTTTGAGAAAGTTGGAAGGCATTGAATAGTCAGTCACCTTGCATCTGAAGACCTCTTAAAATTAAAGTAAATCTGCCAACTGTCTGGGATCCAGTCTCCTTTACTAGGATCCCAGGTCTATGTGGTCAGTTCCAGTGAATGAATTCTAACTAAGCATGTTGAGACTATTTTGAGAAATATCAACATACAACATAGCTCTTTTTACATCACAACCAGAAAGACATTAAACCTCACAAAGAAAACAAGGCAAGGAGCTGTTTATTGTAGTTGCATAATAAAGCAAAAGAAGGCACAACTCTTGATTCAAAAGAAAAAAAATTCCTACACAGTACTTTGTGCAACTGAGATTCTAACCCCACTGGGAATATACAGGCTTCCTCTGGTGCAATAAAATATTATGCTTGCTTAGAGTTAGCCTGCTTGAAAACAACTTACTACCACATTGGGAAGCATTTTCTTGACCTATCTTATTTCTTCTAATCATTGTTCCCTGCCCCTTTACTGGAGAATTTCCTATTATTTAGCAACATATGGATGAAATATTTTTTTCAGTAATCATGTCTGAACAAAGTAATCATTCTCTCATTAGCCAATTATTCTTCAGACTCACTCAGAACAGGCAGATTTGCTAGAGTGAGTTACTTTTACAAACGCCATGCAATCAGATCCCACACATGCCTCATTCAAATGGCCTAATTCAGAGAGCACAACAGAGATAACAGAAGAAGTTATTAACCTTCTTTTCCCATTAACAACTCATCATCTCAAGAGATCCAGTTAGGAGTGTAATGGACAGTAGGTTGTTGGAGGGAGAAATGATAAGGGATGGGGATCTGCTCATGTCTTGGATACTGCCTATCCCGTTTCCCAAAGCTCCTCTTCTCTTCTGTGTCAAGGTGCTGAGTTTGCACAGGTCTCTTGCTTCCTAGAACCTGGTAGACTGATATCATTACCAAAGAGATGAGTGTCAGCACTTAGCACACACATTCCGAGGCTCTCAACATGGCTTCTTCGCATCTGTTGGAGAAAGTGACTAACTCAAAATGCTAACGGCTCATTTCATTCTGGCTATCATAAGCAAATACCATGATTGGTCATTCATAACCAAAATGAATTATTTCTCACAATTCTTGTAGCTGGACCTTCAGAAGCAGGGCAGACTTGATTGGTCTTGTGAGGATCCAGTTAGCGGTTAGTGGTGTACAAGCCCAACTATGGATCCTCACTTGATGGACGGGTCTGTTATCATTTGAATGCTGAATATGAAGTTGAGTTGCAGTAGTGAAGTGGAGAGCTGGAACACTATGCCAAATATCTTGGTCTCTAAGGGAACAACCTGAAAGGGACTGGGGAACTCTTCTTAACCCCCTTTCTTGGCTCTTTAGTTGTACATGTGAGCACTGTCTCCAACACATTTCCCGCCATTGCTATCTGCCGTGTATCCTCATCAGGGCTCTAACCACTGCTGCTGCCTAATCTTGAATCTGAATCTCCCAACTGTGAGTTAAATAAATCTCTCCCCTTTATAAGTTAATTGCCTCAGGTATTTCTGTGTGGTAAGACAAAGGTGATTAATACATACAGAGAGTGCTCTCTGGGGCCTCTTTTATAAAGGTGCCTCTGCTACTTATGAAGGCTTTATCTCTCAGACCTAATTGCCTTTCGGTTCAGATTTCAGTATAGGAATTTGGGCGAGGTAAACATTTAGACCACAGTAGCCAATGATCCTTTGAGTTATGAATAATGTCTCCAATCATTGGGAGATTGAGAAAGCATTTTGGGGAAGCTGTTGGCAAGGAAAGCTGATGTTATTTCATTTTTTCCTTCATGATATTTTGCTGGCTTTTTACTCCATGCTTTCCTGCTTTAACTTTCGTTTGATTCTATGGCCTTCTGACATCATTCACTTTGGCACAAGAGTGAGTTCCTCCTAATTCCTGTTTAGTTTTTTCTTGTGATTGTTTTTGTTTTTGAAAAATTCCATTTGGAGGTTTAGTTTTGCAGTTTCTGACCTCTGGGATTCCCAAGAGAAGATGCACACCCTCAAAATTCAGTCTCCAGCTTTAATTCAAGGGTACCAAGTGTTTTCAGGTAATGTCTCAGCATAGCAGAAATTGTCATAGGACAAGCTGTGAATAGAAATATTAAAATCATAGCACAGATACCCAAACACTATTTGAGTCATTACCAAGGAAAGACTGAGTGTATAATTTCTAGACCCTCTTCAGCCAGTTGGCTGTAGAAGTAGAAATTCAAAATGTATTTTCACTGTGGGCTCCAGCTCTCATTCATGTAGAATATATTCTTATGCTTTACATCTCTAAAAATCTTATTTGTCATAATGCTTCTTTACACACTATATACAACAATAAATAAGGACAAATATGCCAATTTTAAAGGAACAATACTAAAGTGAGTGTCCCTTCCCCTTAATCACTGGCTACTCATAACTTGTCAAGACATACAAGAGCCATGCAATCCTATCAATATGCAACACATCGCATAATTATTCAAATGACCTCATATCCCTAGGCTGTTTTTTTTTTTCTATTATCAACAGGGTGATGTTTTTACTTCTAGTAACTTTTTAAAAAGTTTCTCAACCATGCCATTAAACACCACAACCTAATCTCACATTTAAGACATTAATGACTGTCACCACAGCTTTGCACTGGGTAGATTCAGGATGACAGCTGTCACTGCAGCAGGATGCATTTTTTTTTATAATAGTTTTATGATTCGCCCTTTGAGTTGAAGATTTGGACACCTGATACCAGTCTGTGATTTTCTCCCTGTAATTCCAGAATGGGTAGAACCAAATAACAGCCTCCTGGTCTCACAAGTCTTGTGCCAAGTGCTTCAGAAGTGACATCGGTGGGAATTGAAAACCATATGCATTTTTTTCCCAGCATATGCTGATCACTTTCATTCAGTTGATGATGGGGTGGGCTGAGGCTGGCTCTGCTTTAAAAATAAAGCAGAGCTCTGTTCTATTCCTGTTTCACCTGCATTGCTTTTAAGGCATTGGCTGGTGCTGTGTCAGTCCTGAATTTTGACAAATTGGCAAATATTTTGATGTGCCAAAAAAAAAGAATGAAAGAAAATATATCCAACTCTGGACTAAGGATGCAGTGTTCTCTTTAAAATCCACACTATCAGGGGCTGGCAGATGGTTCAGTGGATAAAATGCTTGCCACATGAACATGAAGAAAAGATTTTAGATCCCCAGCACCCACAAAAAAGACAATAGGTCATGGGACTATTGTGAGACAGATTCTGTTTTTCTCTCCCTGGGGAGGGGCAATATGCACATGACTACTATAAAGACCAAAGTATGGGTACCACCATAGCCAAATTGGTGAACCAATAAGTTTCATTGGGGTTAGTTACATGAAAATGGGTGACGGGTTACTTACAGGAACAAAAATGACTCAATGTGACAGCTACATCACCAAAGCCTATCCCAGCAAGGGTGACAGTGCACAGAGAAGGGGAATCTGGAGCACACTGTACAGCCTTCAGGCAGATCAACAGGTTGGTGAGTGTCCTTCCCAGAGGCTCAGTTAGTCTGAGCTTCTTCCAGGAAGCTCAAGTGATTTTTGTTTCTTCTTGGTAGCTTCACTAGTCTGCTTCTTTCAGGCTTCTGTGCATTTCTAAAAGTCTTCTTTGCAGCTTGGCTTGTCTGACAATGACTCTCAGCCATCTTTACTGTTTATATACTCTTGGGCATGGAGGGTTCTAGAGAATCTAGTTAGCTGCAGACACTTCCAAAAGCTTCTGAGTTGTTTACTGCCCATCTCAAGGAGCTTCTCTGCAGTATTCAGCTCCCATCAGAACAGTTGTTTTCTATTTTATTTCCCCTTCTGAGTGAGATTCAAGCATTCTCCCTTTGGCCCTCTTTGTTACTTAGCTTGTTTGTATCTGTGGAGTGTATGATGGTTATTCTGTACTTTATGGATAATATCCACCTATAAGTGAATAAATACTATATGTGTCTTTCTGGGTCTGTATTACCTCACTCAGGATGATCTGTTCTTGTTCTGCAAATTTCACAATGTTCTTGTTTTTAATAGCTGAGTAGTATTTCATTGTATAAATGGACTACATTTTCTTTATCCATTCTTCTGTTGAGGGACATCTAGGTTTTTCCCACTTTCTGGTTATTAAAGAAAATGCTGCCATGAACATAGTTGAACATGAGTCCTTGGGGTATGGTGAAACATCTTTTGGGTATATGCTGAGGAGTGGTATAGTTGGGTCTTGTGGTAGAAATGTTCTCAATTTTATTGGAAATGGAAAAATTGATTTCCAAAGTGTTTGCAAAAGTTTGTACTCCCACCAGTAATGGAGAAGTGTTCCTCTTTCTCCCTATCCTCACCAGCATGTGCTGTCCCTTGAATTTTTATCTAGGCCCTTCTGAGGGATGTATGATGGAACCTCAGTCAGACAGAGGGCTAATATCCAAAATTTATAAAGAACACCAAGAAACCAAATAATCCAATCAAAAAATGGAAAACAGAGCTAAACCAAGAATTCACAAAAGAGGAACCTCTAATGACAGAGATACACTTGAAGAAATGCTCAACATCCTTAATCATAAGAGAAATGCAACTCAAGATGACTCTGAGATTCTATCTCACACCTGTCAGAATGGCTAAGATAAAAAACCCAAATGACAGCACATGCTGGCAAGGTTGTGAAAGAAAGGGGAACACTCCCCCATTGCTGGTGGGAGTACAAACTTTTAAGACAACTGTGGAAATCAGTCTGGCAATATCTTAGAAAACTTGGAATAACTCTACCTCAAGGCCCAGTCATACCACTTCTGGGTATACATCCAAATTATTCCTCACCAAACCACAAGGACATCTCCTCACCTATGTTCATAGCAGCTTTATTTGTAATAGCTAGAAACTGGAAACAACCCAGATGTCCCTCAACCAATGAATGGATAAAAAAAAAAACTGTGGTACACCTACACAATAGAATACTACTCAGCCATCAGAAACAATGAAATTATGCAGTTTGCAGCCAAATGGATGGAACTAGAAAAGCTCATCCTGAGTGAGCTAACCCAGACTCAGAAAAATGCACATAACATTCACTTATAATTGTATTTTAGTCATATAGTACAGAATACCTATTGTACAGCCAACACACCAAAATGAACAGGAACGTAGACTTTGTTGATGAGACACATTGGCCGAGTGGTGCTCCCATGTAGGCCCCCAATATATGAGGAGGCTCTTGGCCCTCATGTGACTGCTATACTGGGGTGGGGAACTGATGTGTGGGGTACCCTATCTGGAGGAGTAGGATGGGAGGTTGGGAGGGTGGGACTGGGAGGGGTGGAGAGGGATACTGTGATGGAGATGTGGCTTGAAGTAGTGAATAAAAATTGAAAAAAAAAGATGGAATCTCAGAGGCATTTTGATTTGTATTTTCCTGATTACTAAGGATGTTGAACATTTCTTTACGTGCTTCTCAGCCATTAGAAATTTCTCTGTTGAGAATTTTCTGTTAATCTCTGTACCCCATTTTTAAAATTGAGTTATTTGATTTCTTGGTTTTTAATTTATTGAGTTCTTTGTATATTTTGGATATTAACCCTCTGTCCGATGAAAGGTTGGTGAAGATCTTTTTCCATTCTGTAGGGTGCCATTTTGTCCTTTGCCTTACAGAAACTTTTCAGTTTCATTAGGTCCCATTTATTAATTGTTGGTCTTAATGCCTGAGTTATTTGTTCTCTGTTCAGGAAGTTGTCTCCTGTACCAATGCATTCAAGGCCATTCTCACTTTTGCTTCCATTAGATTGAGTGTACTCAGTGCTATGCTGAGATCTTTGATCTACTTGGACTTGAATTTTGTGCAGGGCGATAAATATGGATGTTTTCATTCTTCTACATGCTTCCTATGGCAGCTAGATCAGCGGCATTTGTTGAATATGCAGACATCTGAAATAGATGGAGGGAGGGAACTGAGTAGGAGAGGGATTAGAGAGTGGAATGGGGTGATCATGTGTAGGGGGAAGATATGAGATAGAGAATTTAAATAGGTGTGGGGGCAGCTCTGAGATAGGGGAGACTCTTGGGAGTCTTTGGGGGTGACCCTACCTGAGATTCCTAGCAGCAGGGGACATGGAGCCTGAAGAGGCCATATAGTCAGGTGGGACTTCCAGTGGAGGAAGGGGGTCACCAATCCATTCACAAAATTTTCAGCATAAACTTTGTCCTGCCTGCAAAAGGTGCAGGGATAAATATGGAACAGAGATTGAGGGAATAGCCAATCTATGACTGGCCCAACTGGAGACCCACCCCTTGGGAGAGAGGCAACCCCTGACACTATTAATGATATTCTGCTATGCTTGCAGACAGAAGCCTAGCATAACTGTCCTTTAAGAGGCTTCATCCAGCAGCAGATGGAAAAAGATGAAGAGACCCAGAGCCAATAATAGGCGCAGCTCAGGGAGCCTTGTGAAAGAGTTAGGGGAAGGATTGAGGGAGCTGGAGGGGTCAAAGACACCACAAGAAGACTTGCAGAGCCAACTAACCTGGCCCCATGGGGGATCACACATACTGAACCACCAGCCAAACAGCCTACAGTGGCTGGGTCTAGGCCCCCTACACATATGTAGCAAATGTACAGCTTGTTCTTCATGTAGGTCCCTTAACAATATAAGTGGGGTCTGTCTCTGACTCTGTTGCTAGCCTTTAGATATCTTTTCCATAGCTGTGCTGCCTTGCTTGGCCCTAGTGGGAGAGGCTATGCTTACTCCTGGTGTGACTTGATACACCAGTGTGGGTGGGTACCCATGGGGAGCCTCCACTTCTCTAGAAGGAGGGGAGGAAGGAATTGGGGGAGGGGGTTTAAGGGTGGAACTTTGAGAAGGGGACGCTTTGATCAGACTGTAAAATGAATAAATAATTAATGAAAAAAAAAGAAAGAACAGTGTTTCTCACCTTTCCTAATGCTACAACCCTTCAATACAATTCCTCATGCCATAGTAATCCCCAACCATAAAAATTTTTGGTTGTTACTTGTAAGTTTGTTACTGCTATGAATCATCATGTAGGTATCTGTGTTTTCAGATAGTCTTAGGTGATCCCTGCGAAAAGCTCTTTGACACAGAAAAGGGTCGTGACCCACAGGTTGAGAACCACTGCCTTGGACTATAGATTTACTCCAAGATGGAAAGTTTTAGTCCCAGAGGGAACTGCTGTACAACAGTGACCTGTGGGCACTCCCAGGATGCAGGATCTAGAGCCAGCAGGATGTAGGACAAGCTGACTAACTAAATTAGGGGAGCCTTTGATCTTCAGATTGAGGAAAAGACCCTATGTCAGTAAAGAAAGGTTAAGAACAATGGAAGAATAAAGCCAACATCAACCCCTTTCATTCATGTGCACACACATGTGTACATACACATGTGAACACACACATGTGACCACACACAAATGAACACATATACTCAAGGATATACCTTAAAATACTCTGAGTTTTACTTATGGAAAATTTGAATGCTGGTACAGAGAAAAATTAAAGAGGTTGAATTTTAATGTATGTGTGTGGGGTATCGATTGTTAACAGTATACTAGCCAACTACTTATATCCAGAGGAACCCTGATTTTGAGGGGAGTGGGGGAGACAGTGTCATCTCATGTTTTCTGTTCTTGACTTTTCAATCACAACTTTTGATTTAATGAACTGTAGGTTTGCTTGGGATTCTGACAATATCTCTGTTTTCAATGCAGATATAAGTATCTCCTCTCTCCCAATCTGATGTTTTTATCCAACACACACATTTCTTCTCTTCCTTTCAATGCCCTAAAAACACCTTCTGCTTCTGGTGCCTCATTTCTGTTCTGACAGAGAAACAAAAGGGGCTAGTCAGTAATATTTCAAGTCTCTTCTGCTTTGGAATAAATGGTGCATTTTTATGAAGACTAACATTGTAATTCATGTATGGTGTGTGTTTGTAAGTCCTGCAAAGAATGGATCAGCAAATCACAGACTTCACTGGACCCTGTATGAGTGAATGAACCTTAGCCAATAGGGAGATCTGCACTAAGTAATGTGAGAAGCTATGCCTGTAAAGTCTCACCAATATGACTGACTAAAGATGATCTGAACAAGGACGACACCAATACACATGCCAAAGTGGGAGGGGGGGGCACTCACAAGGCCTCAACCCTATACAAAGAACTGCAGGCAAATAAGGAAAGCTCAGAGCAGGAGAAATAAATTTTCCTCAGGGAAGAGCACATGAATTGGTTATCCACTATGAAATGATCAAATCTGGAAACATACATACAAGTAACATTACACAGACTGAGCAGGTTATATTTAGGAAAAAAATATGTATATAATCTTAGTCAGGGCTAATGATGAAATAACATGACATAAAGAAACTTGGGAGGAAAGGGTTTATTTGACTTGTACGTGCATATCATAGTCCATCATTGGAGGCAATAGGGGCAGGAACTCAAACAGAGCAGGGAACTGGAGGAGCTGATGCAGAGACCATGGAGGAGTGCAGCTTACCCTCTTGCTACTATGGCTTGCTTAGCCTGCTTCCTTATTGAACTCAGGTTCACTTGTCTAGGGATGGCACCATACACAATGTGCTGGGCCCTTCTACACCAACCACTAATTAGGAAAATGCTCTACAGGTGAATCTTATGGAGGAATTTTTTTTTCAAATGAAGTTCCCTCCTTCTATGACTCTAACCTGTTTCAAGTTAACAAAAAATTAGAAAGTGTGTGTGTACAACTTACAGAAAAAGAAGCCATGAATTTGCAAGAGAACAAGGAAGTTTATATGGGAGGGTTTGCAGGGAGGAAAGGGAAGGGAGGAATGATGTAATTATATCTCACTTAAAAATAAGATTGAAGAAAAAGGAACTAAACTATGGTCATTTGTTCTTCAGAGACTAACCAAGTTTCTCAAAGGGAAAATCCTCATTCCCTTCCAATCCAGCAGGTGGAATTCTAGGAGCAGCTTCCACAGACTTAGGATAGCTAGGCAAGCCCAGGAAATAAGGAACTGTGTGAGGGTAGCTATGATGAAGGCATTAGGAGATCATGATTCTCATGTTTGGGAAGAGAGGTTTTGCAGCCACCTGAGAAGCAAGTTTGAAAACTGAAAAATCAGTGGAAACTGTATAAATCAATGAAGAACCAAGGAATAAATTCACCAAAGTGTAAGAGCTTAAGTCTTCATCACTGAAATGTCTAGAAATGGAAGTGTTTCAGATTTCAATTTTGGTGTTCAAATATTTGCACATCTGCAATAAAATATCTGGAGAATGGTTCCCACATCTAAGCATGACGTGTTTGCAGTGTCATGTGTACCTGTGACCTGAAGGTAGTTCTTCACATTTTCATGTCTCTGCATCTGATTGACACATACATGTGGAGTCAGGTGGAGAGCTTTATACTTGTGATTTCATGATGATGCCCAACAATATTTAGATTTTAGAGAGCTTGTTGGGTCAGAATCTACAGATTAAAGATGCTCAGTTTGTGTACAATCATGGAATTCCATCTTCTCAGAAAAATCCAAAAAGAAAGCCTATAATAGGAATTGACCTTCTCCTTGAAGAAAATGACCTAGGAAACAATTAAACTATTGATCTGTGATATAAACTCTTAAGCCACAAGGAGACATTGATGATGAAACTCTGTGGAAGGCTGTATATAAAGATTACTGAATTTCAACTATAGTGACATCAATTAATGTGATAAATTTCTTCTCCATATGATGCAGTGAACTTTGTCCCAAAAGAATATGGGATAGTTCCCAGGTTCAAATTCTAGCTATGTTGTCTGTGGCACATTGAACTATGGCACTGAACCTGCCCAGTTTCATTCATGTAATCTGTGAGTATGAAAGACAGGATTGCACCTCCTATGAATCTATTAGAATAATTAAATCCTGCAACATTCGCAACTAACTTTTGTAACCATCATTTGGAGGGGTATTATCTCTTCAAGGACTGTTATTCCCCACGAGATTGGAAGGGTGGGAGGAAAGGGGAAGGCAATTGCGCATGCAATACATGGACTTAACTGTTGTTCCTTCTTTAGTTAATGGCCCCTTTTTGACATTCTCATAGTGACTATAATTGTTCTCTGTATCAGACCTCCAAGAAGTGTATAAGTTCTTCATGGGGATATTGTGCTGTTCCTGAGTCTATGAGGGAGACACAAGAGTATTTGTCTCCCATCCTCCACTACTTCTTTTGGCTACATGTCCCAATAGCTCCTGACAGGACTACTTTGGAGATGGATCAGCCTTCACTGTCATTATGAGGGGTTTGCTCTGGAACTGCAGGGACTATGAGACAGCATCACTCTGTTGCTCCATGGAATGCATACTTGCCAGTGCAACAGCTCAATTTCCTTGCCCAGACAGGGATGGGATGTGATAACAAGCTCACCATACCTCCTACTGAATCTGCAAATGGAAATGAAAATCTGAGTCTCCCCTCTTGCCTGTGTCCTGGTTCCTGATGAGAGAATGTCTTGGTTCAGGGTGATTCTTCCCACCATAGACACCAGCCCTACACAGGCCCATAACTCTAACCCATCAGCAAAGCCAGCAGTGGATTATTCAGTGGTGACTTAGTAGGGTGTATGAATCTTCACCACCTAGGAAGCCCCAGGAAAATACTCACTTGTGATGTTTTCTCCAGAGGTCCCCCAGCTGCACTGTGTCACCCACCCATTCCTACGTACTGTCCTGTTCCATTAGCACCTGGAGACTTGTCTCTTCAGCTGGAGTGTTTGCCTTTTATCATGCTTTATAACATTGTTGTTGAAAGTCTAATTGTTTGGCATATAAGTAAATAGAATGGGCTGTTATTGTCAGGTTTCCTGCTATTTTGGCAAGATCTAGGCTTTTTCTTGGCTTGCTGCAGATGTAATGTAAGAGGCTGAGGCACCCTCTTGTGTGTTTATTTTCACCCTCTCTGTTGTCTTTGGTGTTGCCTAGTGACTCCTCAAATGAGGTCTAGCCTGGCAGTTCTTCCAGATTAATCTCTTGTGGTTTCTACAGGTGCCCCACAATTAGATTGTGATACAGGAGTTTTGAAGTGTTCTTTGACCCTATAATTTGTCTCGTGTCTCTGCCTCCAGGACTCCCACATGATGAGAGGTAAAGGGAACTGCAGTTGGTTTTTCTTCATTATTTCTCACAGATCAAAAAGAAGATGGAACTGAGTGTGGCAGAGGGTGTCTAGTACCAACTTTGGGATATCTATATTGTTTTCTTTGGTAAAGTGAAGTGAAAGCTCTGAGTGATAGCCGGTGGCTTCTTCTTCCCCCTTCAGTGGCTTGCCCCTCAGTCTTCACAATGGGAAAGAAAGGATTTCTGCAGGAATATGTTCTGGAGCCTTGTAGTCCTGTGTTCTTACCTCCCAGGAAAATCTGTGCTCAGTATCTGCTAGTCAGTATCCTGCAAGGGTTCTCACCAGCCCCTGCCTTCAGGTTTGGTGACTGCTGCCAGTGAGCTGTGGCCCTCCTCATCCAGTGGCCTCTCTGTCTCCTGCAACCTCAATTCACTGGTGAGCTAGGAAGAGCTTGTTTTCACATAGTTAAGCATTTGCTCTTCTGCAAAGACAGCAGTGACAGCTTTCAAGCACAGCTAGGCTAAAACCCAGGAATGCCTGGCTTACCAAGCTCTTGACCTTAAGTCAGTATGTCTATGTATATATTTACATAAACACCTGCCATTTCGTTTGGTACACTAGAAGAAAATCATCTTGGTGAATGATAGCTTCTTTCTGGAGAGTCCCTTAATTCTGAAATTGGAAAAAAAAAAAGTGTGGCAGAACATAAAACTATCATTGTGAATATAAATTATATAAAACCAAATAGACCAAAAATTAACGCATGCAGCCATACTCATGTGTGAGAATGTAAATAAATAAATAGCCCAGACTAGTTCTGTAATCATCATGGATATTCCACAGTTTCAAATGAGATTTAAAACTCAAGTAAGAGCAATTCCTCATTTGATCTCAGTTTTATATAATTTGTCCAAGGACCAGCTTGAAGGGGATGAGAAAAGACAAATCTGTTTGCAAACTCTTATCTCCTGACAGTTAACATTTGGCCTATATGCACTGACCTGTTTCTCCCTGTCTTCTCGGGTCATAAGGCAGAGCATCAACTGGGCTCCTTTTCTCTTACTGAAGCATCACCTAGTGAAGGCAAAGTATGGCAGGATTTGGCTATGTGTCACAGTCTATATTTATTTCAATCTGATGCCAATTTGGTGTATAATGAGTGGCATTAGGAGGATTTATTTAAGAATAGAACACTAAGTAGCAAGACACTCAACATAATATATTGAAATCAATGTGTGTGAGTCATTTCTATTTCCTGGTAGCCCAGCAATGGTTAAGGAAAACATCATGAAATATAATGGGATTAAAAGTAATGAGCTGTTTCCTTTCCATTTTCTTTTGAATAATAAGTTGTCATTCAACAGAAAGACAATATCCATCAGTGTTTCAAATGCATAGACCAACATTCTCCACTGCTATTGTGTTGACCCACTGTGAACTTAAAGCATGCTGGGGAAAGCCATGCTGTTTTTATTTCCTTTTATGGAGAAAAATTCTTCATACATACACACACACACGCATATATATATGATATATATATATCTATGAAGAAACATATATATGACTATGCTTCATGGTTTAATCATTGACCCTATGGGTAAATCCTTGTTTCTGCATACTTTGTCAACAAATCTTTCTTAATTCAAGAATAATGATGATCATACATCACCCCTTGTTTTACTCCATGGTTTCTTGATATTCTGTAAATGCTTAACCTGCAATCAAGTTTCTGTGTCTTAGTCTCTCATCTGCTTGTTGGTGGCGTATTTGCATGTCCCTGGACAATCCACTTAGTTCCTACTGTGGTCCTTCACCTGGCCCAGAGGCTTGTGTACTTTCCCAGGCTACAGAGAAAAGTCATGAGTTAGGGGTTTCCTCTCTTATATAGTTCTAGAACTATCTGTGGATCATTTGAGAGTTATGTTCCTGCTTATTCACACTACTTATATGCATTACAAGGTAGATAAGATAATTTAAGAACAATTTTTTATATTTACAGTTTTAAATAATATCTCCCTCCATTTATCCATTTGCTAATGAATTTGTTTTATAAATTTCAAGCTATTTGTCTAAATGTAAAAATCAAACTATATGATTGGATGTATCCTATGGGGCTATAAAAGTATATTAAAAATTTTACTGAAAATAACTAAGGCTCTTCTAATCTAAAAAAAAAAATGGCTCTTAGCCTTCACACAATCAGAGTTGAGGGGACCTACCTTAGGGCTTTGGATTATGGGCCTTTCTAAATCTCCATTATGATATTATAATATTATAAATATTAAAACACTCCAACAAGGCTAGGTCCCACAAACTTATAAGATTCTAATAATTGTATTAAACACAAAAAGAGTCATTTCTTCCCTAATAACCTAATAATGCCTTTGCCTTTGGGTCTTAACAACACTCTTCAGCTTGGCACTAATTCAGGATTATGAACAAGAGAGCAAGGATGATAGTCCATGGAAATTTTCTAAAGAGAAACATTTGAGCATAATACAACAAAAACCTACAATTCAGTTTACTTAACTTTAAAATTATATCTATGAATCAAAGCACCAATACTCCATTGTCTTTGGTCTCAGTCTAGTCACAAGTAATCACCTTGGAATTATGATGGGCACACACAAACTTCCCTAAATACCTTCTAGGCTAATTGAGAAAAGCAGAGATGTGCTTTAAATACATGAGAAGATTCTGAGGGTTAGTGATGGTCATTAAAGAGTTAAAGAGAATTATGATTGTTGAATATGTATGCCATCCATCAGGGAGGGTTTCATAATAAATATGTCATTACAGGTGCCCCAAGAAGGTCAAGAGTCATGGTGGAAGAGCAGTAGGTGCCACAGGACAGAGAGGAGCCTGTGCCGTGTGCCGTGGACCACAGGTCACTCTTTTGGAAATTGCTTATTTGAGTAACTCATCATTTAAATTCACATGGTAGTGTGTGAAGGGTCAGCTATGTTAGGTATGAGAAAGCTCAAAAATGTGCATAAGTCACATATAAGTCTCAAGCAACAATGTCTACAACTCATTATTTTGTTGGTAAATATATATTAACAAAGTAGCATACCCAGAGAATTTCAGCGAGAGAAGAATAGATTTTTTTCTCTTGATTTTTTTCCTTTTATTTGAAACAGACTCTTTTTTCATACAATATATACAGTTTCTTCTCCCTCTACTTCCCCTAGTTTCTCCACACTCCACTTTTTCTCCAGTTCCAATTTCTGTCTCATTAGAAAAAACAAAAACAAACAAACAAACAAACAAACAAAAACAGGCTTCTAGGAGATAACAACTAAACATGTCAAAATAAAAATATAATAAGATAAAACAAAACCATCACATTCAGGCTGGACAAGGCAACCCAACAGAAGGAAAAGAGCCCCAAGAACAGGCACAAAAGTCAAAGACACACTCAGGAGTCCCATAAAAATACTAAGCTGAAGCTATAATATATACACAGAGGACCAGGTTCAGTAGTCTCTGTGAGTTCATATGAACCGTGCTCAGAGGATTCAGAGAGCCTTGGTACTCCATCCTCTCTGACATTTAGACTCTTTCTGCCTCCTCTTCTACAGGGTTTCCTGAGCTCTGAGGTCAGGGATTTGATGGAGACATTCCTAAAATATACTAAACTATCAAATTTTAGAGTATTTTGAAGTCAAGAGGGCAGTAAAAGTTTGTTGAAGTCATGTACTTTAAATTCTGCATGCAGATGGTTTTCCACTCTCTTTGTGTATTTAAGAATATACATATACATATTAGTATCTGCATATATATACATATATATGCATATCTTTTTATGGGGATATATGCATGCATTTTAGCATATATACAAAAATATGTTTTTGTCTATATGTCTCATATGGACTGATATATATATATGTCTAATATATATATATATATATATATCAGCAGAAATACACACACATTTTTGTTTCAAAACAAGGTATCTCAATTCAAATATAAGAAACATAAGTTGAATTTGATACAAAGAATTGGGTGGTACATGTTGATGCACAAGTTAGTCATAGTCCTGAGGAAGTTCAGGCAGGAAGATCATTGATTCAAGGCCAGTTTCTCTACATATAGAGCTCAATGAAAAAAAAAAAGATAATCGTAAATGAGAGTTCCTCTAAACAGATTTCTATGTTTTCTTATTAATACCTATTCATTGTTGATTTATAGAGGTGTGTGAGAGAGTGTTCACTTGCATGTGTATGTGCATGTACCACATGCATGCCAGGTAACTTGCAAAGGACAGGCGAGGGACTCACATCCCCTGAAACTGGAATTACAGGTGTTTGTGACAGTGGTCCTGGGCATGGAACCTGGGTCTTCTGCAAGAACAGCAAGTGCTCTCAACCTCTGAGTCATCTCTGAAGCTCCACTAACACCCTTAAACAAAGAAATCACAATGGAGAACCTTCTCACTTCTGCATGCCTTGCTTTTCTATCACCAATCTGTTAGGATCTATAGCACTTCATTAAGGAGTGGATGAATCCTTCAGGAACGACCAAATTCTTTTTTTCTCTTCTGTGGAAAATAAATGTAAGTATCCATTTAATTCTTAAGATTTCCCATTTGGTCAATAAATTACTTGTCATCTCTATGTCTCAGCATTGTGTTGTCTGCTTGCTGACCTCTTGTCCCTTAGTTCTTTCAAAAAATGTTTTGATATTTATCTAAAGTTTTCTTCAATCTCCCTTCATTTCTCACCTTTGCTTTTGGTATATGTATTTTTACACTTGAATTCCTTCTCTAATCTCCCCTGTTACTATATGTGTATAGTTTTGTATTTCAGACATTTCTGTCTCGTGCTCTGATTACTTTCTGAACCTTCTTATTTATCCATGTTAACCTTTATCCACTCTGAGTGTAGTTATTGGGATGTGGCATTCTGAACCTTTGGGTATACATTAATTTGTCACTAAATATTTCCCATTTCCTCTCTCTGGCCTTTGTAGAATCCCATTATTATATCCCACTGGGATGCCCCCAACTCTTATCAAAATTTTGCAAAGATTGTCCCCTCCTGAAATGTAGCATTTCTCATTATGCAGCATTTGGATCCACACCAGGATCATTTATCTGGTCAGACTGACAATTCACAGTGCATTCTCAGTGGAGAACTGAACTTGGCTTGGAGTTCCCCTTTTTTTCGGTGAATTTTCCTCAGACAGAAATTTGGATTATGCCATTTACACAGGTTTAATTCACCTGCCCAGAGAGGAGATGTGCTGAGCAGGGTCATCACCCTGTGTAATAGGACATGCTTTCGATTTGGTCCCTGGGCATGAGCAGCAATCCATCACCCCTTTCCCACAGAACTGCGTCCCTGATGTGCTTTCCTCCTTGTCCTAAATGCCCTCAGTTGCACCTTTACATGACTACATCCTCCACATCATTTTGCATCTCTGAATATTTGTATATCATGAAATTAATTAAGAAGCAGAGTTAATATGAAAATCTGATAGTAATTAAAAATAATTGTAGCCTCTTTATGACTTTATAAAAATAGAAACTGGATTATCGTGGCACATTTAAAATTAAAATCAGTCCAGTCATTGTTTATGAACCATTTCCCCCTCTTTTTTTTTTCCCTTCTAGCCTGAGAATACTTCATTTTACTTCCTCTTGCTAAAATTTACTTCCTTATATTCTTAGCAAAGGAAACATAAAACCCTGATTTTTCTAAGGGGTCTTGAAGAGGAAACTTTTAACTACTAAATATATTTATTAATAAATATAAGCACTTATAACAAATATAAACCCTTATTGCCTAACTACTAGCCCTAAGGATGACTATAATCCCTATTATCTGACTACTAACACTACCAATAACTATAATAACCATTACCTAACAACTAATCCTAACCTTTTAGAAGGATACAGTCTCTGGGGCAGGTCCTCAGTCATCAGGAACACCTCAAGAGTAGATCCTTTATGGCACTTAGTCAACAGTCTTTCTGCAGGAATATCTCAGACCTAGGTCTTTTAGGGTAAATTGGCTAAGGCAGCTTCACTTTAAATGAGTCTTGAGGCTTTCTTCTCTCTGGAATGCCTCAGCTGTCAACTTACTCAGTTTCTATTAGCCACTCAGCCATTCATTCTGCTTCAGTCTTTGGGGCTGGACATAGTTCTACTCAAGCTGCTGTTTCAACTGGTCAAACCCCTCTAGGCAAAAGCTGTGCCACAGGGTTTAGTCCTTGGAATTTTGCTGCTTTGCTGAGGCCTTCTCTGCTCACCAGCTTCTTTCTGCCTCAGGGAGAGCTGTCCGTATTTTTTTCAGCTCTGTTTGAGATCAGCTTTTCAGTCCGCCAGCATTTTTTCCATCAGATGATACAAGCTGCATTGCATCTAATTGTCTCTAGCGTGGGAACTTTTGTCCTACCTCATCCTTAAATAAGTTCTCTCCTTGTCTCCCCTGGCTTCAGGCTAATCTGGGCTCTGCCCACTCTGTAAGGCTATTAGCAGATGAAAACAATGCCAAGCCATAAACCTTGGTTTTAGTCCATATGCTGCCATGCCAAGTGCCCACAGGTGCCAGACTAATCTTCATGCCCTGTTTTAAGAGACTGTATCAGAAGCCCCTAGATGTTCACTGAATCATAGTTACATTAGTCTAACTCCCCTTACAGGATCTCTAATGTAATGTAAGTTGTGAGCATTTATTGTTGTTGATTTAACTATTGATGTAAATCCTCATTCCAATGCAAAGTACACACACGCACACACACACATACACACACACACATGCACACACACACACACACACACACAAATGCAATCATGCATACACACTTCTCTTTTTGCTAAGTACTCTTTGCTATCTGATCAAGAAGGGGTTAGAAGCTTGATGGCTTTTCTTAAAACTATAAAAGCCCAGCAGTCAAGTTGATTCTGTGATGTTGCTTTTCTTGTTATCATGTAATTTTCTGTGATTGGGAAGAGCATTTTGTTTGGAATATGGAAGCCTGACTTAGCCCTTCGGTCTGAAAACTCATAGGGATCCCCACACATTGTGTCCTACCTCTCAGAGCCCCCATACCCACATGTGGAGACAATTCTGCAACAAGTACCTCTGCCAACTTCCCTGTGGAACAAGAAGTTGACTGACTAACAAGTGGTACATATAATATAAAGAGTACTAAATAAATATTGATTTATTGTAGAAATAAATATGGCTATTCTGTAGAAATGTGTGGTCATTGAAAAGCTCCACACCAGCTATATGATGAAACAAAAATTCAATTAACTGAACAGCAAAGAATTGTACTCTTGACTTTGTATCTTTGGAAGACACTTTGAATCTTAACATGACTGTAACTTTGTAGAGTTTTAAATAAATTTGGATTGGTTTTAGTGGTGTTTAGCTCTTTAATGTTCTAAATTCCCAGATTAATTAATTGTTTAGAGAAAAACTGTCTGAGTTACATTTCTATTTCTGTAACACAACACCATGTTCCAGGAAACTTATGAAAGAAAGTGCATGGTTGAGCTTATCGTTTCAGAGGGTGGAGACCATGATCACAAAGGAAAGATATGAGAGCTCAACCTGGATCTGCAGGTAGGACACAGAAAGAACACTGGGATGCTATGAGTCTTTGGAAACTCTTTGGAAATGTCAAAGTCCACTCCCAGTGACACACCTCCCTCAACGAGACCTCAATTCCTAACACTTTCCAATGAGGTACAACTGGTAGCCAAGTAGACAAGCATGTGAACCGGTGGTGGCCATTATCATTCAAACCACCGCAGTGTCTTTAGTACACGGTCTGTCTATATAACCCTTGCTGTATCTGCATAAAAGGTAGAGAGTTTGAACAGATGTGTGAGGAGGATACAACCTGTCCTCAGGCTGCAGTCATGATTTCCCTCAAGATTACGGTATACAGGATCAAAGGTGCAGTTTGCAAACTTTAGTAGGAAATAGTATTTCCCTGGGAGTTGAAAAGCTCAAACTGCTAGACTTGTTCTCAGGACTTCTGGCTTATAAAGTCTGAACAATAGCAGAGGTATGTATTTGTCCTTCTCTCTCTTCCTCTCCCTCTCCCCTGCCTCTTCACTCTTTCCTTTTCTCTCTCCCTCTCTCTCCCATGCACAAGTATATGTATGCATATGCATGTGTAGAAAGGCAAGAGGTCAATGTTGTATGCCTTTGTCATTGTCTCCACATCATATAAACACACACACACATACAATATATATATATATATATTTTTTTTTTTTGGAGACAGCGTCTGTCACTGAGTGTGCAGCTCACCACTTTGGTGAGGATGTCTGGCCAAAAAGTCCCATGGATTCTTCTGTCTCTGCCGTTGCAGCTCTTGAATTACATGCACACATCTTCACACCTGGCTTCTTACATGAGTACCCAATCTCAGAACCACAAGCCTGGTTCACACAATTTAACAATTGAGTCATTACCTCAGCTCCTGAAATTTTCATTTTAATAAGTGCCCAGGTGATGTTGATGCTGGCCAATGCTGGTTCTGGGGTCATCTTTATAAATATTGGCTTAGAATGTCCCTGTCACATTTACTCTACAATGATGAAATCTCTTTCTTAGAATAGTATCCATATTTTGAGAATGATGTTAAATGTTATTACATTTAAGCTTTTTCTTTGAAATAAGTATAGATTCTCAGGAAGCTGCAAAGTTGTACAGAGGGGTGTGACTCACCTGATGTGCCCTGATGGTTATAATTTCCTTAAGTGTAGCACAGTTGTAAAGATCCAGAAAATGACATTAAGTGTATGATGCATATATAATTCTGTCATTTTATGGCAGATTCTATCTCAGTCTAGACAGAAATTATTTAATCTGCCTAAAGGTCTTCCTTATAATTATTCTTAATACATATCCCTTTTAGACTCCTCATCATCCCAATGAAAGTCAGGATCCAATTTGTGGACCCATTGTATACTTTCTCATTATATGTCATCCTGGGAATTTGACATAGATGGAAGTACACCAAATGCAAGAAAAGTGGATTTTTCAATTTAAAAAAATTTGAGAATTTCAAACCTGAGAACTATATTAACATAATTACCACCCCTTCTACCTGTTCCATCCCCTCGTGTGTGTTCCCCAGTCCCTCTCAAATTCAAGTCCTCTTCTTTAATTATTATTCATGCGCACACACAGAAATACACAGACACACATACAGAGTAGGGGATGGAAGAAAGTATACAAGGAGAGAGAGAAACAGAACCCACTGAGATTATTTAATGTTGCCTGTATTTCTGGCTGACTTCTTGGGATTGGGTCCTCCCCATCCTAGCATCTATTGGTTCCCTGTAGCTCTTTATCTGAGGACAGGGCATTGTGATATTTCCCTCATCCATGTTGTCATATCAACTTCTGCCATCATTGTGTCATTGTGAAAGTATTGTTCAGGGGACCACGATTTCCAGGACTCTGCTTCCCTGGCACACATAAAAAAAAATATATTTTTGTCACTCAGTGTAAAAACAGTGTCAGAGTCCTTCAAAGTTGTTGGGCATATGCGTGATTCCCCCGGTTGCCATTGGCAAGTAGCATTCACAGCGTGGCTACTTCAGTTCACTGACTTATCTGACTCTTTTTGTTTTTTCAAGAGAGGGTTTCTCTATCTAACTCTGGATATCCTGGGCTCATTTTGTAGACCAGGCTAGACTCAGACTGAAAGAGTTCCTTTGTCTCCTGAGTGCTGGGATTAAAGGCATGTGCCACCACATCCAGCCAGTCATCCACCTCTTAAGGAACATTTACTCTCTCTTTTGATAGTATAGATAAAGCAGGTAAAAACAAGCATATATACAATGTTTCATATGTCAAGCATATATACACTATTACATATGTTTTCATTGATCTTAACACCCAAGGATGCATAAGTTGTCCCATATGTTGACTCTGTGTTTATATAATATATATTAAGCAATTGCCAAATTATATTTTTGTACAATATCTTCTATTGGTAATATATGAGGGGACCAGTGTCCAGCTGCATGTCAGCAAATGTTGCCACTATTTTATTTCTGTCCATGTGCTTGATGACATCTTAGTGTGTTCTTACTTACATTTTTCTACTTGCTAGTGATAGGGTTGTCTTTTTCGTGGATTCAGTCGACAGTCAGGTATTTTCTTTGGCGAAACATCTCTTGTGAGCTTTTGGTAATTTTTCTTAAATGACTATTTATTTATTAACCATTAGGTTCTGAAAATTCCTTGCCTATCCCAGATATGAGTTCATCCTCAAAAATATGCTTTTGAATGTTTACTCAAAGGTAACAATTTTTTAGTTTAGTTTTTCATCAGAGTCTTTCTCAGACAATTTCAAGGTTTTATGATGCCCAAGTTATTTAATATTTTGTGGTTCAGGTCACAGGTCTAAGGAACTTTTAGCAAAGCATAAAATTTCACCTTATTTTCCATGAATATTTTATCTTTTTCTGCCATTTTGCATTTAAATGTAAACCCTGATTTTAGTCAGTTTGGGATAAGGCACGAGTTTATTAAACATTTTTTTCAAGATAACCTTTACTATGTGTACCATTCTAATATGCATGCACCAAGTCTCTCAATATCTCCATGTCTCATGTCAGCCATGTGCAAACACTTACTTCTCTTTCTTATACTCTTTTCCCTCCACTTGGTGTTCAAGCCTCAAGTGTAGGGCTTTTGGGTTTAAGATGTTTGGGATTTGTACATTATTTTGAATGTGAGGCTTTACTTTTCACACATTTTAGAAAAATATGAGAGGTTCTTCATGAGCATTTTAGTGTTACCTCCTAGTTTCTCCATTCCTTAACTCCAATGATATCTTGAATACCCCAAGAAGTTTGACTTCTTGTTCTACTATGGAGTCTATCCGTGTAGGATTGTTCTGTTTTGAATTATTTAATTTTTTTTATTTTATGTGTGCAATGTTTGCTGTATGTGTGTATGTTCAACATGTGCATGCCTGCTGCCTGCAGAAGCCACCAAGTTACCTGGAACAGCAGTTACAGGTGGCTACAAGCTAACAACACAGTGCTGGGAATCAAATCCAGATCCCTTGACAGAGCATCTCAATAGCTGAAGTGTCTCCTCAGCCCCAAGTATTGTTGCAGCAGACCCTCAAAACTGCTCTTATTAAAAACACAAATAATTACTTGGCTCACAAGGGATCTAAACACAGGATAAAGGCCTTTGTTCTGTATCTGTTTTCTTTGCTTTGGGTCACATTGCTGCTTAGGCATCTATCTAAAGATTCATCTGTCTAACACTGATGATATCTAATCAGTGTTTCCCCATCAAGGCTGGAAGTACAAGTGAGAGTAATTGAGACATCTTACCATCTATGTGTACAATATCTTGTTGTGGACATCCCATTTTTCTCCCATACCTTTTGGCACCTTGTTCTCCAGAACCAGCTAAATCTTGCAAACAGACTAGCTCCCATCAAGGGAACTCATCTGTAATAGTCAGGATGCACCCTGAGCAATTGCAGTTACTTCATTTGAACCATATTGGCCACTGCAGATTATTGAAGTACAAAAGCCCATGGACCAAGTTTCAGAACTGGAACTGAGATTATGGACAACTATTCATAATGATGACCAAGACCCCCATCCAGGCACAGTTCTCACTTCTTCCTCTATTTAAATCCAGAGTTCTCCTCAGTGCCCCAGATGGGCTTTCTGTGCTGATTGCACCCTTTCTCAGTTCCTCTTTTCAACTTGGCAAATCCCCTCAATCTCCTTTCATTTGTCCTCACTCTTGTTAATCTACTTACTTGCCATCTGTAAGAAATGGCTGAGGCCATTCTGTGGCCAAGATGCTTGCCCCAAATCTCTAGAAACTCTAGTCAGTTGTGATTTGAGGTCTGAGGTTTGTAGTTTGCCC
Source organism: Lophiomys imhausi (assembly GCA_907164525.1). Classification (NCBI taxonomy): domain Eukaryota; kingdom Metazoa; phylum Chordata; class Mammalia; order Rodentia; family Muridae; genus Lophiomys; species Lophiomys imhausi. The sequence continues at coordinate 267,989 of CAJQZJ010032438.1, forward strand.
TTTGTCTTCAATTTGCTTCCCTGTTGTTGCTGCTGTTTTTTGTTTGTTTGATTATTTGTTTTTGTTTTGTTTTTTAATTACACCTCTGGGATGTTCTATTTTTCTGTCTCATATGTGTTTGCTGTTGCTCTCTGGATCATTTTCTAAGGTGATTTCTCACCATCCTGTGAGACAAGCTCCATCATATCTTCATCTTCATTTAGGGCACCTATATTTCAGAGATCTTTCTGAATTTTGATGTTAGTTGTGACTTTTAAAAAGAAAGTTGGACACTTTGCATTTTACATTGAAAGATAAATATTTACATTTAGTGATGCATTTGTCTTTTGTGAACTCTCTTTATTATGGGGAGGCATTACTTCTCTTGACAGATATGGGATGTCCGGAGGCAGTCCAGTTGGTCAATGCACTTTTTGTGGGCTTGTGGTCAAGCGCTTCTTATTACTGTTTTTGGAAATAATGAGTTCAGTCTCTTCACTTGAAGTCCACTGATTGTAGGTTTGGGTGGGGTTGGCAGGCAGGTCAGCTCTCTGTTTCTTTGTTCAACTTGAAGACTCTCCATTGTGCCTCCTTGGTAACAGGCAAGTAGGATGTAGAGGAAAGTCCAGTTTCCCCCCCACAGGGCAGTATCTTCTATCATGGAGGTGATGTGTGAGGGAAGTCTTAGAGAGTTTCCTACTCGGGCTTCTCTGTCGCTCCAGGCAGTGGCACTCAGTCACTGTATCACTGTCTATCAGGTAGAACTCTGAGAGCCCCACAAAGTCTGCATATCTGGAGAGAGTGATAGCACAGCCACACTTCTCTGTGAGTAGAGAAGCAAAGCAATCACTGCTTGATAAATTAGTCAGTTATTTGTTTGCCTTTAAAATGTTTTATTTGATTATTAATTAAAATGTATTTAATTGCATCCAGTATTGTATGACTCTATATTTAATAAGAAAATGGAGAATGAGAAATGTTGTAGCCTTCCTCCTTCTAAAATTTTGCTTTTTCATGCTTTTGTTACCTATTACCAAACATGGCCAGAAAATATCAAGTAGAAATTTCTAGAAATAAGCATTTGTAAATTTTAAATCACTTTTTATTTCAGCAAGTTCTTGCTTAATGTGCAGTTAATGAGTTTTAATTGGTGGTTAATGTACCTACAGAAAAACATGGTATGCAAAGGAATTCATTCTGTCTACTGCTCAGGCCTCCCCTACAATCTGTAGAAGGCTTCCTCTCAGTTAAGAAGGGGAATTATTATGTAAAAGATATGGCAGTTGTAGGATTTCTGACATTGATTCACCTAGATAGTTGTTCTCACTTTTCTGTATTAAAGCACGCATTTTAGGTGACTCTTAGAATCGACTGAATTTGATTTCTGAGGTCCTAGGAAGAAACAATTTTCACCACACCAAATAAAATACAGCATCCATTTCTTTATGTCTCTCCTGTTTGATTGTGTTCTGTGATGCCTTCCTTCATACAGTCCATTCTCTGCATTTTCTTGTGTCAGATTTTATTTTTTGACCTTAGCTTTTTGAGTAGTGTCAGGAAAAGGAAACGTGATGACTGTCTGTCAAACATCTCTTCTTCTCTAGCTTCCATTTATCTGGGAGAGGCTCTGTGCAGATCCGTGTCACAAACGTCTCCTGGAGAAGAAGATACTTTAAGAGGTACTGACTACAAATAGAACTGAGGATGGGCTGATAAACTGGTCAGTATGCTGCACCTGCGTCTTTGTTGGAGCCTCCCTTGCTTAGCAAGAGAAAGCTCAACTTCTCTTTCTCCTCTGTTTTGCAAAAATATTTTTCCAGAATTCAGAAAACTTCTAAAATTCAGATGTTTCTTGATTGTATCTTTTTTGAGAAGGGAATGATATCTTTTACTCAAATAATTCTAGTAGTGTCATATACATATTTTAAACTCTTCATTTGTTTTTATTTTTAAAAGTCTCTGCTGTCTAGGTACACTAACATGTAGAAAGATTTTTGTGATTCTACCTAGGGCCTCATAAATGTTAGGAAATTTTTCTTCGCTTGAGCTACAACCATTGTCTGTGGTTTCTGTTTTGTATCTCTTTGTGCCATGTCAGCTATCCATCCTTCTACCCTTCCATCCAGCTACATCCCATTTTCATTATAAGTCTGATCTTCATTGGAAACACATTTCCCCCTTTATCTCATAGCACAGTACTCTAGAAATGAGGTAATAAATGCTTTTAATGGGCTTGGTGGTCAGGGAATAGTTTTTTGATGACAGCAATGTAATAATATTCTCAAGATGTCTTTTGGTAAATTTGCCCAAATAGAAAATGAGTGTAATTGCAGTGATATTTAGACTCATTGGAAGGAAACCATGTAATAAATGTCCCTACAAGGATATACATCTATGTATGTTTCTCACAGTTAATTCATAGACTAAGTTTGCACAGTTGGGATAAATTGAAACTCACAGTGGTCTTTTATTACTTTTTCTTTAACTCTTTACTGATTCATTGTGAACAACACATCATGCACCCCAAATTCCACTTATCTCTCTGTCCCTCCATATCTGCCCTCTGCCCTAGCAACAACCTTCTCCCCAAAATAAAATAAACAAACAAAACATTTTAAAAAATCTCATTGTGGAAGCTGTGGTGTGTCACAAAGTACACTCTTCTGCTCAAACACTTTTCTTCTACTTTTGACAGACTTAGGATTCACTTATGTTCATACAATATCCCATGCAACACCCTGCTCTTGAACAGGCTGTCTCTATTCATTTCGGTGATTTCTCCCAGTTGTTTGTTGCTTTGGAAAGCCGCTCTCAGTGATCTAGAATTACTGGTTGATGATTGTTCAGTGGCACTAATGTGGAAGAGAAGACAAGGAGTCTGCTGGCTCTTGGGCTAATGGCTTCAATGAGGAACTAGGAGAATTAGCATGGAGACCTTTGCCTATGGACTCTCCTGTCCTTGCCCCATAGTGTGCCACCCAGGACATTTCACTTGGAGTGGGACTATTTAAAACAACAGCAACAAACAAAACCCCTGCATGACATACCTGAAGCCATTAGCCAGGGAAATGTCTTTCAGCTGCTGCTGAGAATGAGGGAGATCTTTTCAGAGGAGGAAGAAAATACTAATGAAAAGGTGATAGCGCCCCAGGGTGTGTGTGGAGGAGGCAAAGCAGATTTGAAGCACTGTGGGGGGCTCTTCAGGCAGGCTGTGCCCATGAGCTGCACCCCTACTGGTTGCACATATCTGCAGGCTAAATCCTGGGCTCAGCCTTCATGTGGCCAATGAAGATTGACATTTCCCGTACCCCAAGGTTAGCTTAACAGTAATGGAAGCATCACATTGTGCATGGTTCTTTCCATTATAATTTAAGTGGATTTTATGCTATTTTAGAAACCATTCTGGTTCCCACTGTGAATAACGAATACAAATAAAGTTGAATGTCAGACCTGGAATACAAATCTAATAAGAAAACCCATAAGCATCCCAAACATCTGCCCTCTCAGTCCCCAAGTCTCAGGAGCCTCCCTTCCAGCTCAGCACCTTCAGACAGTTGCCCTGGATGGCTTTTGATGTCAGCTCAGGTCCATGAGCCACGTCTGTGCAATTAAGAATGCTGAGGTTCTTCACTCTGAGACATGTTCATTGGTTTCCATGTGTTTTGAGAATTCATTCATCATTCTAAGCATCTCTGTTAGTGCCAGGGGAATTTCTGAAAAGGAGGTAGACAGATAAACCTACTCGGAAATCATAGGGTCTTTCTGACGTGATGATTGTTACTCTTCCCAATGAGAGAATGAATATCTCCCTCAATTTATCCTCCTTAGGCACGGTGTTTCCAAATTCCTGTCCTCTCTGGATTCCTGGGACTGGAATTGGCAGCCACACTGCCCTTCACTTGTAGATGTGGTATGGTTGTGCTCTGACTTCAGTAGAACAGCAGAAGAGTTCTAGCTACACGCTGCACTCATCTTGCTGTTCCAGGAAATAGAAGGGGAAGTGGAAGCAGAATTTTGCACATCCTAGCCTGAAAACTCCGAAAGGAAAGGTTGAAATCTCAGAATTCCAGTTCTGTGAGCCTGAGAGGGAGGAAGTTAAAGAGTTAGCCACCCTTTCAACCATGGGTACCCTAAAACCAAAGAATCATGCAGACCCGCACGGTGATGTACAAGAACAGCAGGACTGGGTGTTTTAAGTTTTTATTGTTATTAGGCTGGAAAACATTAATATTATCATACAGATGGTCACCTATGTGGGAAGCATATGAAGAAAACCTCTAAATTGTGGGACGACTATTCTAAATTTAGGAAAGCATCAATTCCCAAAGCTAAAGGTGGAGCCATGCTGCTAAACATATTAGTATTTCTTAATTCAAACACCTGTTCTGCCCGCATGACACACAGAAATGCTCTTATTTATCACTTGCTTCTCCATTTCAGATTCAATCTCACTATAAATTCATCTCATGTTAATTTATGTGCAAACAAAGACACACACATTTTAAATATCCGAAACGCTGGAAATAAACTTATTTTTAATTTTGTGCTTGTTTTCCATTTGTCAACCAGCAAATGAAAGGACTGAATAAATCAGGCACTAATTGCCAGCGGTGCTAAATTTAGTGTGAGATCTGGAATCCTTTTGATCAAAACCGCTGAATATGAAATCATCCTCAGCTCTCTAGGCAACTTTATCCGCCTTTCTATTCTCCATCTGTCAGTCACCTGGGAATTTGTGAACTATTCCATATGTCAGGCTTGTCAATCACAATGGGATGTGGGAACTATCTGCCTACTGCATAGGAATTCTTGCAAAAAATTTAATCTGCATTTAACTAGTAGTTCTGTATTTTGAATACCACATTGTTTTCTGTTTTGAAAAATGTTCTCTCTATAAGGTGAGTGGAAATAAATTGTACTAAAATAGTATAGATCAAAAGTTGTGGTTTAAATTACATTCACAAATGTGTAACTTTTACAAATGTTGTACAGGGATAGTGATACCATGCATTTTTAATACATTTAAAATAGAATGCTCTTATTCTGGGAACAGCAAATGCAACAGAACCCTATTTTACCAATTGATATTTGAAGCACATGCAAATTACAAAGTTGTAAGTGCATGGACATCTCAACTTTTTGTGACTCAAAACTTAACAAGACTGTTCGGAGAGATGACTGCCTCAGCAGAAGATGCTTTATTTTAAGCCTAAATCTCCCAAAAACTTTTAGTTATTTCATTAAAATAAAGATGCAGATGAAATTGTATTTACCACACAATTGCCTCTCTATATTTTGCTGCAAAACAAACTTGCAAAACTCAGGAACTGAAAAATCATATGTCAAGAAGGAAGTCTTAAATATCAACTTAGTTTAATGTGAAATGTTTGCTTCTGTAAGTTTAAAATGATTTCTTGTAGAAATTATTAAAGACAAGAAAAGATCGAATTAGTGTGGAAAAAAAAAGTGTTAGCAGTGCCAGAAACAAAAATTAATGGTAGATGTTATATCTCTGTGACTTCAGATGATTTAGCTAAGGCATTTAGTTCCACACTGTGACCTGAAGATCTTAGTAGATACTAACCTATAAGAATGGCGAAAATATTAAATCATATGGGAAACACACTTACAAAAATGCTGGCAAATAGAAACTCTGTGATATGGTAAGTGTTGTGGTCTGCAGCCACTGTGAAAGGCAGCAAGAGAGAAGTCAACACAGGGGAGTGGAGCTATGGGAGCCTGGAAGTGCATCCGGTGCACACGGCCACCTGGCGGTCAGTTGTCTGCTCTTGTGTTCAATGCCCTTTGAGGTTCGCATTGTCTGCAAAGGGCAAATTCATACAATGGCAATCAACACCCACGCCAAGCCCTCTGTTACAGCCCTTGCTCCTTCCCTTCCCTCATGTAGTCTTTAGGCCTCAGCTCAAATGAAATTTCACAGACCTCCCTTTCAGTCTGCACCAAACACTTCTGTTACGTGGTCAATTATACGTTTGGGTTGCACATAAATTTGTCCTGTGCCCTTTAATTGAACATTTTACCTCAGAGGTTGTTGTTTATGGTGGGCGTCTTGAAGTAGAGCAGGAGCGTTATCAGGTCAGTAAACCCAGTTTGATTTACTTCTTGTTGTACCAAATAGAGGCCCATAGTAGGAGATCAATATATTTTGGTGAATTTAAAGACATATATTCAGAGTAAATGGGCACAGAGATGAACAGATGAATAGTAAATGAATGATTAGCTGTGCATATAAATGCCCAAAGTCAAGCAAGGAAAGAATGCTCTTAATCACTAGGATTAAAAAAAAAGAAAAGAAAAGAAAAAAGAAAAAGAAAATCAATATAACTGCTTACACAGGGACTTAATACAGAAAAATTATACCCATCAGAGTAAATGTCTAGCACACTGTGTAGCTTTTTCTGTTTTCCATAGCCCCTGTTAGTATCCTTTACTTAAATCTTTTTCTACATGTATGTAGTGTTCTCCACCTTACCAACAATCTCCAGTTACATGCACGATTTCCTTAGGAAGCTACAGTTGCTTTCAATGCCCAAATTGAATATTCTTTCCTTTATTTCCCGATGACCTAGAGTAGTAGCTGGTACATAGATGCTCCTCATGAAACTTTGTTTAATAAAGTTATTTATTTTGTTCCAAACAAGATTATATTTGGGTTGTGGTTAACTCAAGTATTTTGTAGACTGTTCCTGTTCCCTTGATCACTGTATATCAGCTGGACACAGATAAACTCAAGAGTGTGCCTTCTACCATCACAGCAGGGGCTGAAGGTTAGAAGTTAGGGACTAGGTTATACCAGTACAGGGAAAATTCCTTATACCCTTAAGAATATAGGAAAGAGCAAAAGGTAGGAGGCACAAGAATGCTAGGAATGGGGAGGAAAAGATGCAGGAAGAGAAAAAGACAGGAAATGGAGAAAAGCATCACTCTGCTTCTCAGTGATTCCACTTTCCAAGATTCTTTTTAAAACATAATATCAACTGAACACCACAGAAGCATAAAAAATATCAGTTATATATAAACATAACCCTCCCAGTTCATGTTACAACACTCAGAAAGCTGACTTGGTTTTTGCTTTTATGTGAAAATAGAGTAAGAAACAGAAATAAAGATATAAGAAGTAAGCAGGTGAAAACAATGAATTAGTCTTTTTGGCCCATCATTGTTGGGTTATTTTTTCATATATGGTTAGTGTGTCCTATAATCAAAGTTGACACTCAATGTAAATTATGTGATTAAATAAATAAAGCATATAGGTTTTTATATGTTTATTACTTCAGGTTACATCTCCATCACAGTGTCCTCTTTCCAATCCCCCCAGTCCCACCCTCTACCCCCTCCCTATCACTTCCAACCCACTCCTCCAGAGTGGAGTGTCCCTACATAACAGTCCCCTGCCTCAGTTCAGAAGTCATATGAGGGCCAAGAGCTTCCTCATACTCTGGGGGCCTACAAGGCAGCACCACTAGGGAAAAGTGTTTCATTGACAGGTAACAAAGTCTAAGTTCCTGTTCCCTTTGGTGTATTGGTTGCAGTATAGTTATCCTGTTCTATAAGGCTAAAATCAAATTATAAGTGAATAGATGCCATGTGCATCCTTCTGAGTCTGGGTTAGCTCACTCAGGATGAGCTTCTCTAGTTCCATCCATTTGGCTGCAAATTGCATGATTTCGTTGTTTCTGATGGCTGAGTAATATTCCATTGTGTAGATGTACCAAAGTTTTTTTTTTTTAATCCATTCCTTAGTTTAGGGACATCTGGGTTGTTTCCAGTTTCTAGCTCTTACAAATAAAGCTGCTATGAAATGTCCTTGTGGTTTGGTAAGGAATCATTTGGATGTACACCCAGAAATATTATGGCTGGGTCTGGAGGTAGAGCTATTCCAAGTTTTCTAAGATATCGCCAGACAGATTTCCACAGTGGTCTTAAAAGTTTGTACTCCCGCCAGCAATGGGGGAGTGTTCCCCTTTCTTCACAACCCTGCCAGCATGTAATGTCATTTGAGTTTTTTATCTTAGCCATTCTGACAGGTGTGAGATGGAATCTCAGAGTTGTCTTGAGTTGCATTTCTCTGATGATTAAGGATGCTGAGCATTTCTTCAAGTGCCTGTCAGCCATTAGGGATTCCTTCTTTGTGAATTCTCTGTTTAGCTCTGTTCCCCATTTTTTGATTTGATTATTTGGTTTCTTGGCATTTCATTTATTGAGTTCTTTGTAAATTATGGATATTAGCCCACTGTCAGATGTTGGGTTGGTGAAGATCTTTTCCCAATCTGTAGGTTGCCTGCCATTTTGTTCAAATGACACTGTCTTTTGCCTTATAGAATCTTTTCAGTTTCATGAGGTCTCATTTATTGATTGTTGGTCCTAGAGCCTGATGTGTTGTTGTTCTCTTCAGGAAGTTGTCACCTGTGCTGGTGAATTCCAGGCTTTTCCCCACTTTCTCTTGTATTAGATTTAGTGTGACTGGCCTTATGTTAAGGTCTTTGATACACTTGGAATTTTTTTTGTGCAAGGTGATAAATATGGGTCTAATTCCATTCTTTTGCATGTGGACATCCAGTTAGACCAGCACCATTTGTTGAAGATGCTGTCCTTTTTCCATTGTGTGGTTTTGTCTTCTTTGTCAAAAATTAGGTGGCCATAGGTGTGTGGGTCCATTTCTGGGTCTTCAATTTGAATCCATTGATCCACTGGTCTGTTTCTATACCAGTACCATGCTGTTTTTACTACTATTGCTCTGTAGTACAGCTTAAAATCTGGGATGGTGATACCTCCAGAAGTTTTTTTATTGTACAGGATTGATTTAGCTATTTTGGTTTTTTTGTAATTCTATATGAAATGAGAATAGCTTTTCCCAGGTCTATAAAGAATTGTGGTGGTATTTTGATAGAAATTACATAGAATCTGTATATTGCTTTTGTCAGGATGGCCATTTTTATTATGTTAATCCTGCCTATCCATGAGCATGGGAGATCTTTCTATCTTCTGATGTCCTCTTCAATTTCTTTCTTCAAGGACTTGAAGTTCTTGTTGTACAGGTCCTTTTCTTGCTTGGTTAGAGTTAACCCCAGGTATTTTATATTGTTTGTAGCTATTGTGAAGGGTGTTGGTTCCCTAATTTCTGTCTCAGACCATTTATTTTTTTGTATAAAGAAGGTATTCTGATTTTTTTGAATTAATTTTGTATCCATCCACCTTGCTGAAGGTGTTTATCAGCTGTAAGTATTCTCTGTTGGAATTTTTGGGGTAGCTTATGAATTCTAAAATATCCCCTGCAAATAGGGACAGTTTGACTTCTTCGTTTCCAATTTGTATCCCCTTGACCTCCTTTAGTTGTCTTATTGCTCTAGCAAGAACTTCAAGTCTGTGTTGAAGAGATATGGTGAAAGTGGACATCCTGGCCTTGTCCCTGAGTTTACAGAAAATGCTTTAAGTTTATCTCCATTTAATTTTATGCTGGTTACTGGCTTGCTGTATATCACCTTTAGTATTTCTAGGTATGGTCCTTGTATGCCCTTTTCTCCAGGACTTTTAGCATGAAGAGGTGTTGGATTTTGTCAGATGCTTTTTCGGCACCTAGAGAGATGACCATGGGGTTTTTTTTTTTTTCAGCTTATTTATATGGTGAATTACATTGATGGATTTTCATATGTTGATCCATCTCTGCATCCCTGGGATGAAGCCTACTTGATCATGGTGTATGATATTTTTGATGTGTTCTTGGATTCAGTTTGCCAGTATTTTATTAAGTATCTCATGACAGAGATTGGTCTGAAGTTCTCTTTCTTTGTTGGCTCTTTGTGTGGTTTAGGAATCAGGGTGACTGTGGCTTCATAGAATGAGTTTGGCAGATTCTATTTTGTGGAAGAGTTTGAACATTACTGGTATTAACTCTTCTTTGAAGGTCTGGTAGAATTCTGTGCTGAAACCCTCTGACCCTGGTTTTGTTTGTTTGTTTGTTTGTTTTTGGTTGGGAGATTTTTAATGAGTGTTTCTATTTCCTTGGGGTTATAGGGCTGTTTAATCTGTTAACCAGATCTTGATTTAACTTTGGTAGGTGGAATCTATCAAGAAAATTGTCCATTTCACTTAAGTTTTCAAATTTGGTAGAGTACAGATTTTTAAAAATAGTACCTAAAGATTCTCTAGATTTCCTCAATGTCTGTTGTTGTTTCTCCCTTTTCAATTCTGATTTTGTTGATTTGTGTTTTTTCCCTCTTCATTTTAGTAATTTGGCTAAGGGTTTGTTTATTTTGTTCATTTTCTCAAAGAACCAACTCTTGGTTTCATTGATTCTTTGTGTTGTATTTTTTGTTTCTAAGTTGTTAATTTCAGCCCTAAGTTTGATGATTTCCTGCCTTCTACTCCTCTTGGAAATGTTTGCTTCTTCTTCTTTTTCTTTTTTTTTTTTTTTGTCCGAGTTCTTCCAGTTCTACTGTTAATTCGCTAATATGAGTTATCACAATTTTCTTTTTGAAGGCACTTAGTGCTATGAACTTTCCTCGTAGCACAGCTTTCATTGTGTCCCATAGGTTTGGGTATGTTGTGCGTTCATTTTCGTTGGATTTTAAGAAGTCTTTGATTGATTTCCTTCTTTATTTCTTCCCTGACCCAGTGGTCATTAAGTAGAGAGTTGTTCAGTTTCCATGAATGTGTAGGCTTTCTATTATTTCTGTTGTTGGTGAAGTCCAGCTTTATTCCATGGTGGTCTGATAATATACAAGGGGTTATTTTAATTTTCTTGTATCTGTTGATGCTTGTTTTGTATTCAATTATATGGCCAATTTTGGAGGAGGTTCCATGAAGTGCTGAGAAGAAAGTGTATTCCTTTTGTGTTTGGGTGAAAAGTTCTGTAGATATGTTAGGTCCATTTGGTTCATAATCTCTGTTAGACTCATTATTTCTCTCCTTGGTTTTTGTCTCAATGATCTGTCCATTGTTGTAAGTGGGGTGTTGAAGTCTCCCACTGCTAATGTGTGGGGATCACTGTGAGTTTTAAGCTTTAAAAGAGTTTCTTTTACAGCATATAGTTTTATTACTAATATATAATTTGATTCTACAAAAATAAATTAATTAGTGAATATCTTATACAACAGGCATGAAAAATTTACTAATATCAGTAGATTTTTACACATTATTTGGTAAAAATTTACATGGTAAAAGTAGAAGAAAGATTTTGGAATTTAAATAAGCAACCATCAAAAGTATCAATAAATCTCATATTTATAGAAAAAAAGTATTTTAAAGTGAATAAATGAAAGTATCACCAAAACCGTTTAATGCTGTAGAGGATGTCCTGGAAAATACATTATAATAAGAAAAGTGAAATCCTCTTATGAAAGATATCAATGAAAGAGATATACTGTTTGGGGCTATACTAAAGCTACTAAGAAACTGTAAAAGGCACAAACAAAAACTATATGGAAATAGATACCTAGCAGGATTAGGTCCATGTGGAACACAACATTAAAAGTTTAGTTGCAATGGTGGCTCCCTGAGCGGATGTATTTTGATTTCAGGGTTAACAGTCACAAGGCAGTGAGTGTTGCAGGACGCTGTACAAATGGCACGACCCCTTCTAAATCTTACCCAGCTACCCAGGGACCATTGAGAGTCCCTGGGCAGGACGCTCCTTCCCACTCTCGGACACACAAGGAAGCCGCTGGACCTGGAAATCGGGACCACCTATCCCCCAACAGGAGAAATTCTGGTAAGTTCCAATCTAAAACCCAGCAGGCAGATTCAGATCCCTGCTGGGCACCCCCAGGTCTCACACAGACAATCCAACTACCTGGCGAAAGGTTGCTACCCTTGGAAGTGAGCATAACTTGGCTGCAAAGTGCCTCCAGACTGCAGATCGCAACACCACTGCTGTGACGTCACTGGCCAGTTTCCAAGCCGTGGGAGCGGCAAGGCTATTGGGGCAGAAGGGCAGGCAGATTTACCCACTACAGGAACCAACCCCAGGAAAACTGCGAGATATTTGAAACTGTCATATATCAGACTTTTGTACTAGTACTGGCACTTCCGGGAGGAAACAAGAGCATACTTGCACACAGCTCCACCACCTGGATTAGTTAGGTCTCCACCTAGGAGGTGGGGCTGAATGACTCACCTTATAGGGGTAGAGTAAGGCAACTCAAATCCTAAACCAAAGCACCCCCACCCCCTTTGGACCCAAGTCCAGTAGACAGCAAAAAAATTCCACATGGCCAGAGGCCCCAGACCAAAAAAAAAAAAAAAAAAAAACAGAGCGAAATGTCTCCAACAAAAGAAAGCAACACTATTCCATCCAGCCCGAACCACCTCACCACAACTGAAACACATGAAAATGATGACAATTCTACATTATGGAAAGTGATAGAGTCCCTTCAAAAGAATTTAAATATATGAAGGAATTCAAAGAAGCCACAATTTTACAAGTCAAAACAACGAATAACACCATTAAAGAGCTCCAAGCCAAGGTGACCCAGCTTGAACAGGAAAAGAACACAGCAATGAAATATTTCCAAGCAAAAAAAAAAAAAAAAAGCAAACTGGAGAAGGAAATGTGCAAAATGAACAATACCATTCAAGACATGAAAATAGAAATGGAAACAATAAAGAAAACACAGGCAGAGTTAAAAGAGGAAATGGAGAATCAAGGGAAGAGAACAGGAATTACAGATGTGAGTATCAAAAATAGGATGCAAGAGATGGAAGACAGGATCTCAGGCATGGAAGATTCGATGGAAGAAATTAGTGCAACATCCAAAGAAAATGAGAAAGCTAAAAAATCTCTCACCCACAACATCCAAGAAATCAAGGACTCAATAAAAAGACAGAACCTAAGAATTATAGGCATAGAGGAAAGAGAAGACTCCCGACTCCAAGGTCCAGGAAATATCTTCAACAAAATCATAGAAGAAAACTTCCCAAACCTAAAGAAAGAGATGCCAGTAAAAAATCCAAGAGGCTTACAGAACACCAAACAGATTAGATCAGAAAAGAAACTCCTCTCACCACATAGTAATAGAAACTCCAAATGTAGAGAACAAAGAAAGGATATTAAAAACTGTAAGAGAAAAAGGCCAAGTCACATACAATGGCAGACCCATCAGAATCACACCTGACTTCTCCTCAGAAACTTTAAAAGCTAGAAGGGCCTGGACAGATGTCCTACAAGCCCTGAGAGAACATAGGTGTCCAGCCAGACTACTACACCTAGCAAAACGCTCTATCAACATAGATGGAGAAAACAAGATACTCCATGACAAAATCAAATTCAAACAATATCTCCTCACAAACCCAGCCATACAGAAGATCCTAGAAGGAAAATTCCAACACAAAGAAGATAACTACACCCAAGAAAACAGAGGAAATAGAAACCTCCCCAGCAACTAAACAAAAAAGAAACACAACACAACCAGTTATACCAAAATAATGGGAAATAACAACCCCTGGTCACTAATTTCCATCAACATCAATGGACTCAACTCACCAATAAAAAGACACAGACTTACAGACTGGATGTGTAAACAAGACTCATCTTTTTGTTGTATACAAGAAACACATCTCACTATTGAAGATAAACACTATCTCAGAGTAAAGGGCTGGGAAAAGGTTTTACAAGCAAATGGACCCAGGAAACAAGCTGGAGTAGCCACCCTAATATCAAACAAAATAGACTTCCAATTGAAGTTAATGAAAAAAGACAGAGAAGGGCATTACATACTCATTAAAGGAAATATCCACCAAGAGGACATCTCAATACTGAACATCTATGCCCCAAATACAAAGGCACCTACATTTATAAAAGAAATGCTTCTAAAACTTAAATCGCACATCGATCCAAACACTTTAATAGTGGGAGACGTTAACACCCCACTCACAACTATGGAGATCATCAAAACAGAAGCCAAACAGAGAAATAATGAGTCTAACAGAGATCATGAACCAAATGGACCTAACAGATATCTACAGAACGTTTCACCCAAACACAAAAGAATACACCTTCTTCTAAGCACCTCATGGAACCTTCTCCAAAATTGACAATATAGTTGAACACAAAGAAAGCCTCAACAGACACAAGCAAATTGAAATAACCCCTTGTATCTTATCAGACCACCATGGAATAAAGTGGGACTTCAATAGCAAAAGAATCAACAGAAAGTCTACACTCACATGGAAATTGAACAACTCTTTAGTAGAGGACCAATGGGTCAGGGAAGAAATAAAGAAGGAAATCAAAGACTTCTTAAAATCCAACGAAAATGAAGACACAACATACCCAAACCTATGGGACACAATGGAAGCTGTGCTACAAGGAAAGTTCATAGCACTAAGTGCTTTCAAAAAGAAAATTGTGACAGCTCATATTAGCGAATTAACAGCTAAAGTGGGTGAATTGGAAAAAAAAGAAGCAAACACTCTCAAGAGGAGCAGAAGGCAGGAGATCATCAAACTTAGGGCTGAAATCAACAACTTAGAAACAAAAAGAACTATACAAAGAATCAATGAAACCAAGAGTTGGTTCTTCGAGAAAATCAACAAAATAGACAGACCCTTAGCCAAATTAACTAAAAGACACAGGGAAAAAACACAAATCAACAAAATCAGAAATGAAAAGGGAGAAATAACAACAGACATTGAGGAAATCCAGAGAATATTTGGATCCTACTTTAAAAATCTATACTCCACCAAATTTGAAAACTTAAGTGAAATGGACAATTTTCTTGATAGATTCCACCTTCCAAAGCTAAATCACTATCAGATAGACAGATTAAACAGCCCTATAACCCCTAAGGAAATAGAAACAGTCATTAAAAATCTCCCAACCAAAAAAAGCCCAGGGCCAGATGGCTTTAGCACGGAATTCTACCAGACCTTCAAAGAGGAGCTAACACCAATACTTTTCAAACTCTTTCACAAAATAGAATCTGAAAGACCAATCTCCCTCATGAAAACAGATGCAAAAATACTTAATAAAATACTAGCAAACCGAATTCAAGAACACATCAAAAGTATCATACACCATGATCAAGTAGGCTTCATCCCAGAATGCAGGGATGGTTCAACATACGAAAGTCTATCAACGTCATTCACCATATAAACAAGATGAAAGAAAAAAACCACACGATAATCTCACTAGATGCAGAAAAATCATTTGACAAAATCCAATACCCCTTCATGCTAAAAGTTCTGGAGAGAATGGGCATACAAGGACCATACCTAGAAATAATAAAGGCAATATACAGGAGGCCAGTGGCCAACATCAAATTAAATGGAGAGAAACTTGAAGCATTTCCTCTAAACTCAGGGACAAGACAAGGATGTCCACTTTCACCATATCTCTTCAATATAGTACTTGAAGTTCTTGCTAGAGCAATAAGACAACTAAAGGAGATCAAGGGGATAAACATTGGAAATGAAGAAGTCTAATTATCCCTAATTGAAGATGATATGATAGTATACATAAGCAACCCCAAAAATTCCACCAGAGAACTCTTACAGCTGAAGAACACCTTCAGCAAAGTGGCTGGATACAAAATTCCTTCAAAAAATCAGAAGTCCTTCTTTATACAACAAACAAATGGGCTGAGAAAGAAATAAGGGAAACAACCCCCCTTCAAAATAGCCACAAACAACATAAAATACCTGGGGTAACTCTAACCAAGCAAGTAAAGAACCTTTACAACCAGAACTTCAAGCCTTTGAAGAAAGAAATGGAAGAGGACTTTAGAAGATGGAAATATCTCCCATGCTCGTGGATAGGTAGGATCAACATAATAAAAATGGCCATCCTACCAAAAGCAATATATAGATTCAATGCAATTCCTATCAAAATACCAACACAATTTTTTATAGACTTGGAAAGAGCTACTCTCAATTTCATATGGAACAACAAAAAGCCCTGTACAATAAAAAAAAAAAAAAAAAAACATCTGGTGGTATCACTATCCCAGATTTTAAGCTGTACTACAGAGCAATAGCTGTAAAAACAGCATGGTATTGGTATAGAAACAAATCAGTAGATCAATGGAATCGAATTGAAGATCCAGAAATAGATCCACACACTTATGGCCACCTAATTTTTGACAAAGAAGCCAAAAAAAGCACAATGGAAGGACAGCATCTTCAACAAATGGTGCTGGACCAACTGGATGTCCACTTGTAAAAGAATGAAATTAGACCCATAGTTATCACCTTATACAAAACTTAAGTCCAAGTGGATCAAAGACCTTAACATGAGGCCTGTCACACTAAATCTACTAGAAGAAAAAGTGGACTAAACCCTCGAACTAATTGGCACAGGTGATAACTTCCTGAACAGAACACCAAGAGCTCAGGATCTGAGATCAACAATCAATAAATGGGACCTCATGAAACTGAAAAGCTTCTGTAAGGCAAAAGACACTGTCAACTGAACAAAAACGGCAGCCTAAAGACTGGGAGAAAATTTTCACCAACCCCACATCTGACAGAGGGCTAATATCCATAATTTACAAAGAACTCAAGAAATTAAATGCCAAGAAACCAAATAATCCAATCAAAAAATGGGGGACAGAGCTAAATAGAGAATTCACAAAGGAGGAATCCCTAATGGCCGAGAGACACTTGAAGAAATGCTCAACATCCTTAATCATCAGAGAAATGCAACTCAAGACTACTCTGAGATTCCATCTCACATCTGTCAGAATGGCTAAGATCAAAAGCTCAAAAAACAGCACATGCTGGCAAGGGTGTGGAGAAAGGGGTACCCTACTCCATTGCTGGTGGGAGTGCAGGCTTGTGCAAACACTATTGAGGTCAGTCTGGCGATATCTTTGAAAATTTGGAATAGCTTTGCCTCAGGACCCAGCCATACCACTTCTGGGGATACACCCAAATACCTCTTCATGGAATTATAAGGAAGTTCCCTCATCTATGTTTATATTAGCCTTATTTGTAATAGCTAGAAAGTGGAAACAACCCAGATGTCCCTCACCCAAGAATGGGTTAAAAAACGGTGGTACATCTACACAATGGAATATTATTCAGCTATCAGAAACAATGAAATTATACAATTTGCAGCCAAATGGATGGAACTAGAAAAGCTCATCCTGAGTGTGCTAACCCAGACTCAGAAGGACGCATATGGTATCTATTCACTTATAGTAGGATTTTAGCTATACAGTAGAAGGTATAGATAGTACAACCAACACACCAAAGGGAACTTGGTCATAGACTTTGTATATTTTATTTTTATTTATTTATTTATTTATTATATTTTTTAATATTTTTCTATTTTTTAGTCTTTTTTATCTATTTGTCTGCTTATTTGTTTGTTTGTTTTTTAGTTCTCTCTCCCGGGCAATGAGACACTTTTCACTGATGGTCTGCCTCTTAGACCCCCAATGAATGAGGAGGCTCTTGGCCCTCATACGACCTCTCAACTGAGATGAGGGTCTGTTATATAAGGACACCCCACCCCAGAGAAATGGGATGGAAGGGTTAGGAGGTAAAGAAAAAAAATGAAATGTGATGTTTCAGCCTTTTACTACTAATTGTCATAAACAGTTTAGGATAATTAAGAAATGCAAACTAATGGTTATGCAAGCCGGTCATTCAGTTAGGTACTATGACAGCCTATTATAGTTACTTTCTAAGCTAATCAGAAATAAAGCTGCTAAGAGACAAGCAACATCGGCTTACCCTAATAGAAGAGACAGATAGGGCCTCTTCAAAAACCTCAAGAGATCTGCAGAATATGGCATTCAAAGATGTTTTCGTAACTTTAGATGTTTTTTTATCAAGACATATCAGCTCCTGACAGCACCCCCTATTCTACCCCAAGTAGAAGATGAGCATCGAAGAATCTCCAGTGGGAGATGATTGAATTAGTCACAAGCCTATCTCTTGGTAGGAAAAGCCCCTTGCTCCAACTGTAGACAGAATGCTGTCCAAACAGGACAAAACCTGGAAGCAGGTAAGTCGACAGCCTAGCTCTGCCAAGACAGGGTAGGCAAGTCCTTCATAACCCCTGCTCTACAATCAATGTCTGTCAGAGAAACGGGGCCAAAGGACTGAAGATCGATGCTGTAATGTATGGAGAGAAAATGACAACTGTCCAGGCAGCCACTGGTATGTCATTTCTTAGTTTTGGAAGCTGCAGGTCCTGTACTTCCTATAAAATCAGATATATTTATCCCTCTCAGGTCTCTTAGGTGGTTGAAGAACAGATAGCTAGAGTCTCATAATTAAATTTTGAGTTGTTTAGGAGTCAAGAGAGAGTTATTGATCTAAGAATATATTTTTAAAATTTTGTTGCAAGTTAGTATGAATGTTGAGTTAGATATAGAACTTTAAACTCATGGAGATGGTTAGACAGTAGAATGTTAAAGTCTGGTACCAAATACATATGGACTGGACATTGGGAATATACGCTAAGCCATGTAACCCTCATAACTGTGGCCTAATTACCTCTGTTGTTTTGTATTGTATCTATTATTATAAGAGAAAGAGCCATTTGTTAGACTTAAAGGGGAAATTGTAGGGGGTAATAAGATATACCTTAAACCTAAAAAAAAAAAAAGGAAGAGGATGAGGATTGAGCGTGGTAGGGTGGGACTGGAGATGGGAATAGGGAGGGGACTGCGATTGAGATGTAACTTGAAGAAATAAAAAATAAAGGAAAAAATAATAAAAAAAAACAAAAAAAGAAAAAAGTTTAATTGCTTCAGGAATAACTAATTAGGAAATATATGTAAAATCTAGCTTATAGAAAAACAATAAACTACAGAATCTACACACATGCTTGAAAAGAATTTCTCAAAAGATGCAATATAATGTACACACTATCCTAAGTAAATTCACAAAGGCATGCTTGCTACAAAAAGAAAAGCTCAGAAAACATTTTTTTTTTTTAAATTTCCAACATAGGGTTAGGAAGAAAGAGCATGAAGTAACTTGCTTTTCAGGCATGAAGATCTGAATTCAAGCGAAGAACCACTGTGAAAAGCTGGGTATGGCAGTGACAGGCTTGTCACAATAACCAAAGTAGACAACTTTGAGGTCAATGTTCAAGATAGTTCCTTGGCAAAACAACTCACACACACACACACACACACACACACACACACACACACACACACACACCACACACACACACACACACACACACACATTCCAATAGAAATACTTTTTGCAAAAGTATTTGGGGAGCAAAGTTGTTTATAGACAAGAATAGCATTAAACAAGTTCTAAAAAATTGAAAGTATATAATAAACCTGGCGAAATTAAATTGGTACAGTATTACAGTCGGAATAAATGATTATACCAATTAAACATTATAGGAAGTATTTAAATTTATTCAAGTATGATATTCATCAGATGGGGAAAATTAAATACATTGTTACTTATTGAGAATATTTATTAAATATTCAGAATTCTAATTGTGTTTTGAACAAAAAATAAGCAAAATCATTCATCTTTAGTTCTTGAAATATTTATGAAAACATAAAAAAAGATGGACTTACAGACTTATGAATGGCATTGTTAAGGATCTGGAGCATTTAAACCTTCTTTTCACTATTATTTATGTTGTCTCTGTTTTGTTTAAGAATCCCTATTTATATACTAACAGAAATGATGCCTAATGCATTTTATTCTATTATCTCCTAGACTGAGCAAGGATACTAAGATTTAGAAGTGGACATCCTGAATCCAGAACTTTTGTTTTTGGTTATAACTCTATATTAGTTCCTAGATTGAGCAAATAAATAGTAAAGAAAAATCTTGCATATAGAAAATTATATTGTGGTATAACAGATAATGTATAGCTATGGAAAATGTGTTTTCACAAAACAGAACACTAAAAAAAATTGTCTATCATCTATCTATTGAAGGGGCTGATAGGTTAATATAAGTTAGATTTAGTG
>CAJQZJ010032438.1:288286-327380 GCA_907164525.1 Lophiomys imhausi
TAGTAATAAATAAGTGTTAAATAATAATTTAAAAGTTCGGTTTCAATCTATGTCTTCATCTCTAAAATAAAAACAATAAAAATTGACAAAGGACATACATCTGTAATTTAGACGGGTGGTAACAAAATAAAATTTCAAAATTTATTACCCATGTGGCCTAAACATGTGATGTAAATTTAGTTAATAAGATATTATTATTAACCCAAATCACTAAAAGGTATTAAAATCTGACAAATGTTTCTGAGAATGTAGGCAACTTTCATATTCAACTTTTATACATGGAGGCAACCCACACTAGAGGAGTAGGATAGGTGGGAGAGCAGGTAGAGAGTGGAAGGGTGGGAACAGGAGAGGGTGGTGGGAGGGGGCTATAATGTAGACATAACTTGAATTAATAAATATTTAAAGAAAAATATCATGTGGAAAATTATTGTTAAGAAAAATGCAACCAGCAACAATTCCAAATCTGCCCAAAATCCTTAAAAATCTCTCATATTTTAGCATTGCCAAACCACAAAAATATCATTTCTACCTCCCAATATAGGGAAAATCAAAAGACATCTAAACAAAAATCAAGCAAAGAAAACAGGAACATTTCAAAAATCTTGGTCTGACTGTGCCATCCCATGCTGCAATTAAAGCTCTGTTCATTATTCCTTGGAATCTAATTGTGAATGTAAATCACTGGTGGGCCTATCCCAGAGAGACCTGACAAGCACCTAGTAGCCAAGGAACCCTGAGCTTCAGCTGCCATCAATTTTGTCTTATATGTTGGGAAAGGCCTCTCTCCTTTCTCCAGTGTCCTTGTTGGTAATTTAGCATTCTGTCTATAAATTCTTTCCTTTTCTAAGTCTATCCTGGCCAGACATAGAACCACAATTGTGAGTGTAAAAATCATTTGTATGCTAAGAGAAACAAACTCAAATGGAATCCAAAAGTACTGCAACATTATGACTCCTCCATTTTTAATCAGGGTGCTTAATTCAGCTCCCAAGCTCTGTCTAGAAAGCTGTTGTTATTGTTTTTTGTTTGTTTGTTTTTAGTACATAGGTAGAGCCAAGGCCTTAGATCTCTGCCTTTGCGGCAAGGCAGCAGCTTCTGTTAAGGTAGCTGCACTTTTGAAATGCATTTTATTTTTATTATATTTTTTAAGTTTACTTACCCATTTTTTAAAAAATTAATTTGTTTTACAGGAAACTGTCTTTACCCAGGCCTTCTCAGGCTGTAAGCATGGATTCTAATTGCCATAGTTGGGTGCCTTTTGCAGAAAGAATTAATTAAATTATTAACCAATATTTATGTTATATTTAATTGGTTCGGCAGTTGTTAAACCTTAACCCACTGTTATAAATGAGCACACAGACACCACTTGGATTTTAACAAGACTTGGACTGGATTGAGCAAGCTTAGCCCATCTAAGCTAGCTCCTAATTCTATTACACAAATATGACCCCATATACACATACTATGTCCCCTTGGACTGCTATTCTCCACGCTTGTTCCAGGCCACATGGAATGACGTTCCTTTCTCTAAGCCATGGCCTGTGCCCCCCTTTCTGCTCTTTGCCCCTCATGACTGAAGAACTGAGGAAGTATAATATGTGAGGGCCCACCTCATCTGAGGAGAAGGAGGAGAGTACCAAGTAGAGGAATAATGAGGGAGGGAGAGAGGGAGGGAGGGAGGAATGAGCCAGAAGGGGAAGAGGGGGGAAACTATGTTCTAGAAATAACTTGAGAAAACAAATTAATTTTTTAAAAAATGGGTAAGTAAACTTAAAAAATACAATAAAAATAAAATATAAAATTTTCAAATTATAATTTACCAAAAACATGAAAGGAAAAATGGTCATAATTTCAGGTTAGAATGTTAGACTGCAGGTTGCCACATAGCTCTCACACACTTGGATATCAGCTTAAAAGGTTTTTTTTTTTTTGAAAATATATAAAGGATATTTTGGTTGTTTGTCATTAAAAAGGCAGTTAAGAGGTTTAAAATGCTGGAAATAAATCAAGGGTTACTATAATTCACCCTGGTTTTCTAAATCTCTAAAAATTGAAGTAATTTGGAGCTAAGTTAAAATATTGGATAAGGGCGGTTTTAGCCCATGCCTTTAACTCCAGCAGAGAAAGGAGACTATAGAGTTAGTTGTCTAGTAAATTTTAGAGTTACAGTGAACAGGGTGGTGATGGTGCACACCCTTAATCCCATCACTTGAGAGGGATACACCTTAATCCCAACACACTGGACACAGAAACATGCAGATCTCTGAGTTCAAGGCCAGCCTGACACAAAGGAAGCTCCAAGTAGAGAAAAACTTAGATCCAAGGGTGGTGGTGCACACCTTTAATCCCAACAATTGGGCTATAAATTCCTTATGTATAGAATTCTTCATTAGTGTTTTCTGACTACACATGACTACAGAAAGTGAAAATTTGAGTTTTGGAGGAATATTGTAACCACATTTATTTTTATTTTAGGATAAGACTGTCTAAGATAATCACTATCACATTTTAGTGGTAGGTTTTTAAAAAACACATAATCTATATTTATTATATTACCATAGTGCAACAGATTGAGTGGAAAATGGGGCTATATTGAAATATACTAATTTAATACAAATTAACAATTTGTCAATATCAAACTGAAGCGTATTTTTGGAGTAGGAAAGAGGTATTATAATCCTAAGAGCAGCCACTAAGAAATGAAAAATTTAAAACAGTTAAAAAATAGATTTAAAGTTACATTTAAATATTTCATATACGTGAAACTGGGTGTTAAAAGAAAAACAGAAGAGTACCTCTTTATATGCTCAACATGGGAGCGAATATAGAAATGAGAAAGGAGAGGGGGCAAGAGAGAGACAAAGACAGGGAAAGAGAGAGATATAATGAAGAAATAAATAGAAAACGACAAAAACTCTGATCAAGCACACATCTTATTTTAAAGGTAAGCAGGATAACACTGATCAAAAGGCAAACTTTAGCTAGATACCCAGTGAAACAGGAACAGAGGCTGTACAGAAGAGAAAGATTAGCATCACATAATTATGATATGACACTCTCTAGGGAACATTTCCCCCACAACACCACGGAT
Organism: Lophiomys imhausi; assembly: GCA_907164525.1. Taxonomy (NCBI): domain Eukaryota; kingdom Metazoa; phylum Chordata; class Mammalia; order Rodentia; family Muridae; genus Lophiomys; species Lophiomys imhausi. The sequence continues at coordinate 291,381 of CAJQZJ010032438.1, forward strand.
TCTGAAGTATTTGGTACCTGGTGTGTAGGATCTTTCATGAACTAGCAAATGCCATTATCCCGAGTAGAAACACTGGGTCAAGCTACTTGCCTTTCCTTAGGCTCAGGCAGCCTTCCAGTGAGATGTGTGGGAAGAAGACATCCAAATGAGCTCACTTATTTCCCATCACGTGAAATGGTTCTCTTTATGGTTAAGAATGTAATTAATGTGGCTGTTTGAATGTAAAATGTTCCCCATGGGCTCATGTACATGAGCACCCAGTTCATGACGATGCTTGGGAAAGTTATATGGAGGTAGAGCATGCCACAGGAAGGGGGGATGTGGGGGAGGGAGAGTCAAGACTTTACAGCCTGGACCTACTTCCTGTTTGCTCTCCACTTCCTGTGTGTGGTGCTCCTGGGCCACGCCTTCTCATTATGCAAACTACACTAGTCCCACGGAACCATCAGCCAAAATAAACACTTTCTTCCTTAAGTTGCCTCTTATCATGGTATTTTATCACAACAGAAATTTAACTAATACAATCACTCTTAGAAAGACATTATTTTTATCAATTTCTCTTTTAAATGATATACCTCCTTATCAATATCTTACTTGTACTAATTGCCGGCTACAATTTAGGAATCTAATGCTTTATTACCACTTTTCATTATGGTTATCTTCTCATCAAATTTCTGTATCTATGTTATGATTTCAGAATACCATCTAGCTGTTTAAATACACATTTTACTTTTGGCATGCAAATTGTCTTACTGTTATGATTTAACATTTATAATTTATTAATATTCCTTTTGTGTGTGTTGTGGGTACAGAGGTGTCTGTGTATCTCCTAAAAACCTTCCCTAAGAACACTAGTCATTTCCCAAATGTTGATTCAGTTTGTTTTGAAATTGCTCTGTCCTTTTACTTAGACTTTGTTTTTTCACTTTTCAAACAGAAAGTTTATTATGGAATAATTTTAGATTTCTAGAGAAATTAAAATTAGTAGACCTCTCCAACGTTACATATTAAAATAATTAATATATATTAATATGATACATTTTTATAATTAATGAGGTAATGTTTAAACATTATTATTCATAAAACTCTATACTTAACTCAAGTTTCTTTAGTTTGCAGCTTAAGTCATTTGTCTGCTCCAGGATTTTCTCCAGGTTCTAAACATCTTGTTTAGTTGACAAGAAGCCGTGTGCATATCATGACTATGACAATTTCCTGGACCTTTCTTGTTTTGTGTGATAGGAATCATATTAATGTGAATATACACAGGACACAGAATCTATGATTTTTGTACCTTTTTAGTGCAATACTGAAAATGACTGAGAATATTCACAGGACCGTGCAGCCATCACCACTATGGCTTTCTTAGCCTCCTTATCATCCCAGATTGAGACATTTTATCTAGGAAGCAAGAGCTTCCTATTTATTTCCACCTTAGCCAAACTCTGTCAAATGACCGCTATGCTTTCTGTGTTAGTGATTTCTCCATTACTGTATAAAATAACATTACCTAGAACAATTTAAGGTAGAGGATACTGGGGATTATGGTTCCAGAAGAAAAGGTGTTCATGGTAGTAGGGAAGGCAAGACAGCAAGAACAAGTAGCTGAGAGATCACATCTCAGTCACACAGGGATGAGGGTCAGGGCTACGAACCAACCCTCAAAGTGATGTACTTCCTTCAGCAAGGCTCCATATCCTAAAAGTTTCATAACTTCCCAAAATTGTGCCACCAGCTGGGGACCATGTTCTTTCTCATTCAGACCACAGGAATTTCTCTGTGACTTTGCCTGTTTAAGAAACAACTTCTATGGCAGTAGTTCTCAACTTTCCTAATGCTTTGACCCTTGATTACAATTCCTCAAGTTATGGCAACCACCAACCATGAAATCATTTTATTGTTACTTCATAACTGTAATTTTGCTACTGTTGTGAATAGCAATGCAAATATCTGATATACAGGATATCTGATATGTGACCCCCAAATAGAGTTGTGACCCCCAAGTTGAGAACAACTGTTCTAAGGAGCATGTCCCTTTGTATGTGGTTTGTCTCAGTGCAATGCTCTCCAGTTCGCTCATACATAGCATATATTCCTTAGTAAGTACAAATAACATCCCATTATAAAAGTACATATATGATATATATATGTATATGTATACATACATATAGTCTCACATTCTGCTTATTATTTTATTAAAGTATAGTTAGACTGATTTTGCCTAATGGTAGTTGTGAAGGCTACTGCTATAAGCACTGTTGCAGAAATATTTGAAACCTCTTCTTCAATTCGTTGGCTAATACATGCCTAGAAACAGAATCTGTGTTACATGCAATCTGTGTCCTATCTTGGAGGAACTCTCTTCCTCCCATTGCACATTTCCTTCTGGCATTCACAGGGCTCCAGCTTCTCCACACAGTGGCCAAAGTTAGCAGCTTTCTGTTTCTGAGGATAGTATTTATTCCAATGGGTATGAAGAGAAGTTCATCAATTCATTTTCAATTGCTCTTTAATAATTAGTGGTGTTGAGTATCTTTTCATTGATATACAGATCATTTTTTATAACTTGTTTGAATTAGAGATTAGTTTTCAGTTATTTTCCAAAACCATAAAATAGATTTATTAATGTATATAACAATTTAAAGTAACAAAATAGCTACTGAGTTAACAAGGTTTTTTTCAAAAGATCTAATAGTGTTTTTAATGAAGGTAACATAACCAGATCCTTTAAAAGTAGATGCCAAAGTTTAAAGAATGGAATGGCATATTTTTAATACAATGATTAAGAGTCACAGTATCTGCTTATAGCAATTTAATCCACACACACACACAAACACACACACGGACACACACACGGACACACACACACACACACACACACACACACACAGATCAAGATTAGATCTGTTGATAAGGGCCAAGGTTGTTAGCATGGTTAACTCCCAGAAGATGTATAAATGATGAAACAACACTTTCTTAACAATAGGCTGTTCTCCCACATTAACCCCATACACTGCAGGATTGTCCAGCTGCTCTTAATCTGACTGAGCACTGACCTCAGATCAGCATGGGATGTTGTGTGGCCTCTTAGGCTCATCACTCTCAGGACCTGTTACCTCTCCTGGAACATAGAATTGTGACCTTCTTCAAGTAGTAGAGATAGCCCTACAGGTGTAGGGTATGCAGATCTTATGTTTTGTTTCTCTAATATCCAACCAGTGCTCAGTACTATGTAGGCCATCAGCAAATGTTAGTTGAATAAATATGTATAGTCCTTAAATTTGTTAAACAGATAAGCTAATAACTTATTACACTAAATATAAAACTTTTAGCTAGCAATTAGATTGTTTATTTTCATATTACCCTGTATACATATATTGAAAATCATTATGGCCCTTAGGTTTACTTGAAAATGTTTATGTGTGGAAGCATAAATATGCTTATATTATGATCAAGCATCTTTACATTCCACCAACTATGTATAAACCCATTAACACACACATGCAGACATGGATAGTACCATTTTAAAATGAGGAAGCACCTCCTCCAGTACCTCAGGATAGAAATAGGGTACAGAATCTCTCATTTTCAGGAACTTGTTATAGAAAGAAACACAAATAATCTAAAAGTCCACAAGAAATTGGCTCATAATTTTCTAATAAGTTATCAGAGTGGTAAGTTTAACCACTGGGAACAATTCAGCTTGTTTAAGATTTCAATCTTCTTAGGGACATTTGATTGCAAGATTCATAATGTTTTTCCTTTCTTTCAAAAATCACAAAGTCATTGAAATAAAATGAATAAAAATGCCTTATTTAGTACAATGTCCTTATAAAATTTCAGTGATCTATGACATCATGTATGATATAAAATCCATATGTTCCTGCATGCATTCACATACTTTATAAAGCCCACATACTCATCTTTACATCTCTCCCATTATGCATTCCTCTCAGTGCAGACCCAGTACAAGGAGTCTTGAGTAGTGTGTTCATCAGTCTGCAGGGTGTCTAGGGAGTGAGACCCTGGGACGAGTCTGGGAAGTGAGACATGACATAGGGATATGACTTATTGTTTCAGTCTTCTTACCCTCCTCCAACATACCCTGAGCTTCTCTTTATTTTCGCTTCAACTATGGAATCTAAAGACCCAATTTCACACACAAAATGTATAAAAAACAAAAATGATAATGAGATTTTTATAACAAAACCAAGTTTACATTGCAACAGTCCAAATTTATGTTTATCCACTTACAGGAGACAGCCTATAATTATTTATTTTCAAAACAATGTTGTTGTTTTTCCTTTAAGCAGATTTCAATGTTGTTTGTGCTTTCTTCAATCTTCAGGAGCTTCATGTTTATAGCATGAATTCCCTTATAGCAAGGCATATTCTAGGACAACCCCCCCTACACACACACACACACACACACACACACACACACACACACACACTTGAAGGATACTGGAGACTATGGCCAGTCCCAGCCCCAGTACATGCCAGTCTTCCTTTTGTGTTCACAAATGTCTGATAGAATTTAATGTAGAAGTTAGGCACAGCAAGAGATTAACCACAATAACCAATAACAATTACTTATAATGAGTAATAATTATAACGAACAGTTAATTATTAGTTAGTTAATAGTAATTAACTGATGATTAGTTAATAATTGAAGAGTGCTTTGGATGTTAGCAGTTTCTCTTTAATCAAGTTCTACAACTCATTAGGAGTTAGGCAGCAGCTCTCACTGGCAGACTCAGCTTCTCTGTTAATGTTTTTTTTTTTTTTCCATCCAAATTTTTCCCGAATTTGTGAAGAGTTTCCTTTCTCATAGTAAAATGTTCAGTGTCACTGTTGGGGACTCCTGTATTGGCAGCTTCTGTGTTGGTTCAGTGCTGGCTGCCATCAGTCATTGGACACTGGCATGTGCTCTTCCACCCTTGATTTCCATTCTTTTTTTTTTTTTTTTTGGTTTTTCGAGACAGGGTTTCTCTGTTTAACAGCTCTGGCTGTCCTGGACTCGCTTTGTAGACCAGGCTGGCCTCGAACTCGCAAAGATCCGCCTGCCTCTGCCTCCCAAGTGCTGGGATTAAAGGCGTGCGCCACCACCGCCCGGCTCCATTCTTTCACATCTCAACTATGCACTGTGGTCCTCTGCTTTACAGGCTGCGGGGTGACAGCAGAGCAGGATTCTTCCTCCCCCTCATTGTTTCACTGCTAAAAATTTCATCCTTCCCCGGTTCTTAAATGTCTCAGTATATGAGTTTCTTCATCTTTACTGTGCAAATTGCACAGTTCCCCATAAAGGAAGTCCTTTGTGGCCTCTCTGAGGCCTAGCCAAATCACCAGTCTCTCTGCTCTTGCCCTGTGGTACATGAGAGTCATGTGAACTGTGGCGTCAGCAGTAGTGAACCTGGTGTGCTGACGGCTGCTACTGTCCCATGAGAGGACGGCATAGGTGGCATAGGCATGTGGGACCATGTGGAACTGGACAGCAGGGACAGTCACGCTGTTCAGATGGTGGGTAAATGAAAATAGAAACTATTTATGACTGCAGCTTTTCATTTACTTTTCAGACCACAAAGAACCGCAGTTAACCCAAATGTGTTAATTCTAATCGTGATGTAGCAACATTTGCCGATGTGTAAGGTTGCGTTTGGATGGAATTGGTGCTAAGTTTCCCGTTCCTCCATAGACGGTCGGGTTTTTTTTTTTTTTTCTGCAATAAGTGAACACACTGTTTTGAGTTAACAGAATTTTATAACCATCAAATATTGCTTACGGCTTTGTTCTAGTGCTAGGCAGAGATGTATACATGATACAGAGCAACCAGAATTAAGAGCCTGCTCTCTAAGATGCTGCAAGTGAACTATAAGTGGCAGAGAGCAGGGCCTACCACCTTGTCTTCTCCTCACAAAGCCTAGAAAGCTTAAGATAAATGAGATGGACAGCTGATCCACCTGCTAGTCACCCTGAACTGCTGTCACTGTTCAGTCCGGGTTCTGGCAATGTCTGGAGCCCTGGGCACTTTTTCACTAACTTTAGTCATAGGTACTTACAGAACAACTAGAAAAGGAAATGAAAAGTTTATAGTCAATTAAAAAAAAAAAACAGAAAAGCTACAATGCTTAAGTTTGTTATTTTACTCCCCGCTTCTTCGACACATTCAGTGTTAAGCATCTTTCCTTGTCATTAGATATCATGAAAAAGCTCTGGGTTATCAACTCAGAAAACAAATAAAAAAAAAAAAAAGAAGAAAGAAAGAAAAAAGAACACTCACACAGGTGCCACAGCAGAGAACAACAGAAGTTCATGGTATCTGTAGGTCTACAAATAAATTCCTTCTTCCTTCCCCTGTTTCTTCTCCATCATCACTTTTCTTTCAACTCCAACTTACACAAAATCCATAAAATAAATTTTGTGGACTTCTCTTTTTAATCCCTTGCAGGTTGTCAAAGGTTAAGTACTTCCCGCCTGCGTATCTCAAGTTGATTTCTTGCACATAAATTTACATGCCTATGTTTTTTGATGTGTCAAAACACGTGTGCTGGGATAGGCACCACTCTGAGTTCATGATGTCTATACCTCATCTTTTAAAAATACGAGTGGAAAGAATCTGTTGCCCCATCTTAAAAGGCAGGCATGAAAGCTAAGCACAGCAGCAAAGTGATATTTAGGAACAAGAAGAAATGTGTAGATAACACAAAGAGAGAAAATAAAGGACTCTGATCTGACCACAGGTCTTTCAGAAGAAATGAGTCATTTTTAAAAATTCAATATTAAAAAAGAAAGATAGGTCATTTCAATTCTGACCATGGCAGAAACACAAATATTTTCACTAAAAAAATACTAACTGGCAGGGTTGAGATGAATGAGGCATTTGCCATGGGCATAAAATTTTGCCAAGCATAAAAATAAAAATCCCTCAGCCCTCAAGATAAATGTTATTTTGATGCAGTAATAAAATACAAAACTAAAGCAAAAATTCACCATGAACAGAATGTCTAAATTTTAAATAATATTTAAACAATTGATTTAATCGCGTTTCTTTAGTCCATTGAAACTCTGAATGGTAGAGAAATTAAAGGGCTTCTGTCCTTATGTAGAATTTTGACTCTTCTGTGACTCTCACTTCCTTTATTTTACATTTGGTCCGCTGGAGGACAGAGGTGCTCAGCATGCAAATAACTTTAAAATCGGGGAAAGAAGTAAGGATTGCTGTTTTCAACTCTGCTTAGCAGCAGTAGGCGACAGCAGACATAATTTGGGTTCTGCTTCTGCTGCTGTGTCAATTAGAAAGTGTTTCCCAACCCAAAATCTTGTCTTTTTGTTATCTGATTCTGAAGACGTTCTGGTCACAAAAATGCATAGCCCTGGGCTTCCTTCAATGGTAGTCTTGGTCAGAAGCTGCCTGTGTCTTCTTCCAGTGTTCCAGTTTAGACCTGCCTCCTTTGCTCACTCAGCTAAACTCTCTATGGCTCTGAAGGAAAGCTTCATGTGCAGAGGAATCCCAGGGATGGCCCAGGCATGTGGTGTTCTGCCGGGATTCTGGTGAGTGTTCAGTGCAGACTGAAGCATCCTGTAGAACTAACTCTCCAGAATACTCTTGTCTTGAAGGCATTTTCCTCACTGCATCACCCTTTCCAGGAAGAGTTGAGAGGACACAGTACCCCATTCAGGTTTGTGTCTGCCTCTGTGTAAGGAGCGACCCGCTCTCCAAGCTGCTGTGCAAAGAGCTGAGGGGCAGAAAGGGGAAGTTTTGGGCCAGCCCTAACTGCACGAGGAAGGAGCTTCAGGATGGATGGACAAGTTGACCTCTTGGCACTTCATGTGTGTCTGTGTAACGTGAAGCAGAAAGAAAGTGGTGAAGTGATTTGTGAAAGACTGAAATTTGTAATAATGTCCCGGGTGCTAGAAAGACATTCAATATGCCCCCTTCTGCTTCTAAAGAACTGTTATCTTTCTATCTTAACCTTTTAAAGGTACTTGTTTGCAACTGAGTTTCACTAAGCTGTTCCTAAATGGTCTATAATTCTATGGCATCAGGATTCCAGAATGCTAAAGAAATGCTTAATGGTGAGGAATCATTTGGGTGTATACCCAGAAGTGGTATGGCTGGGTCTTGAGGTAGAGCTACTCCAAGTTTTCTAAGATACCACCAGACTGACCTCCATAGTGGCTGTACAAGCTTGCACTCCCACCAGCAATGGAGGAGGGTTCCCCTTTCTTAACAACCTCGCCAGCATGTGCTGTCATTAGAATTTTTGACCTTAGCCATTCTGACAGGTGTGAGATGGAATCTCAGAGTTGTCTTGAGTTGTTTTTCTTTGATAATTAAGGATGTTGAGCATTTCTTCAAGTATCTCTCTGCCATTAAAGATTCTTCCTTTTTGAATTCTCAGTTTAGCTCTGTTTCCCATTTTTTGATTGGATTATTTAGTTTCCTGGTGTTTAATTTCTTGAGTTCTTTATAAGTTTTGGATATTAGTCCTCTGTCAGATGTGGGATTGGTAAAGATCTTTTCCCAATCTTTAGGCTGCCATTTTGTTCGAATGACAGTGTCCTTTGCCTTACAGAAGCTTTTCAGTTTCATGAGGTCCCATTTATTGATTGTTGATCTGAGGTCCTGAGCTGTTGGTGTTCTGTTCAAGAAGTTGTCACTTGTGCCAACTGGTTGGAGGCTTTTCCCCACTTCCTCTTCTATTACATCTAGTGTGCCAGGCCTTATGTTAAAGTCTTTGATCCACTTGGACTTAAGTTTTGTACGAGGTGATAAGTATGGGTCTAATTTCATTCTTTTACATGTGGATATCCAGTTGCACTAGCATCATTTGTTGAAGATGCTGTCCTTTTTCCCTTGTATAGTTTTCATAGCAGCCTTATTTCTAATAGCTAGAAACTGAAAACAACCCGGATGTCCCTCAACTGATGAATGGATTAAAAAAAAAAAAAACTGTGGTACGTCTACACAATGAAACACTACTGAACTATCAGAAACAATGAAATCCTGCAGTTTGCAGACAAATGGATAGAACTAGAAAAGCTCATCTTGAGTGAGCTAACCCAGATTCAGAAGGATACACATGGCATCTATTCACTTATAATTGGACTTTAGCTATATAGTACATGATAACTATTCTACAACCAACACACCAATAGGAACAGGAACTTAGACCTGTTAATGAGAGAATTTGCCGTAGTGGTGCTGCCTTGTATGAGGAAACTCTTAGACCTTATATGACTGCTGAGGTAGGGCTGGGGACTGATATGTAGGGACACCCCACTCTGGAAGAGTAGGATAGGAGGGAGAGGGAAGGAGGGTAGAAAGGTGGGACTGCAAGGAGTGGAAAGAGGGCACTGTGATGGAGATGTAACTTGAAGTAATAAATAAACATCAAAAAAACAAAAACAAAAAAGAAATGCTGAATGATGGAAGCTCTTCAATGTGTAGATGGTGAAATCACAGAAAGCAGGGATTAAAATAACTCAATGTTTTGTAATGGGAAGAAGTTTAGTGGTCACTCACTTGCCATTGTTTAAATCTTATAAACATGAAAGTTGTTAGAAATTTATGCTTCAATAAATCTAAAAGAACATTTACTACAGCATAATAAAAATAATTTACGCAAAGAATGCTATAGTTCATGAACTAATTAGTAGTATATTATTTTTCTTTCTGGTGCATTAAATAACTATCTTATAATTATTGTACCATTTATTTAATTACATTTATCTAAAGTAGTGTTTTTCAACCATCTTAATGCTGTGACCCTTTAATACAGTTCTTCATGTTTTGGTGACCTCCAACCATAAAATTATTTTGTTCTTACTTCATAACTGTAATTATGTTACTGCTATGAATAGATACTTAGAATATCTGATATGAGATCCTCAAAGGGATCACAGCCCACAGGCTGAGAATCACTGATCTAAAGAGACAACATATTTAAGAAGAAGGAATAATAAGATGGAGATGGAGATCTTTCCAGAATACATGTCTTAAGAGCTTTAGGTGGTATTTGAATGGAGATATATTGGACACAAACAAGGAAGCCCCCGATGTCTGGTAGAAGATTCTGGTCAATAGATGCTTGAGAAGACTGTGGGACCAGAATTGGATCAGTGCCTAGGAGGACAAGAAAGATAGGGAAAGTGTTGGTGCTCTGGTCCCATAGTTAGAGAAGCAGCCAGCTTCTGAGTGGTGTTGATGATCACGCATAATACCTAAGAACTTACTTTGAGTCAAAAAGGAAATTTGTGGATAGGAATAACCTGCTGTGACTCACACCTTAAAAATATCATCCTGAATCATTTATATTTGGTATGGGAAAATACTGAGTCCCAGAAGTTGAGTATAATGAGGGTGGGGTGGGCTGAATGGGGAAATCCCACTAAGGATACTAAGTTAGTCTTGGATAGGAGCAGAACCTGTGTGATGTTGCAAAACAGGTTAACTGTGAACAGAGACAGAAGTGATGTTGAAAGTTTTTAACGTAAATAAATGATAAACGTTTGATAGTGTCCTAGTCAGGGTTCTATTGCCTTGAAGAGACACCATGACCACGGCCACTATTCTAAAGAAAAATATTTAATTGGCACTGTCTTACAGATTCAGAGATTTAGTCTATTATTGTCATGGTGGGAAGCTGGTACCATGCAAACAGGCATGGGGCTGAAGGTGGAGGATTGGCCGGCAGCAGGGAGTGAACTGCCTTGAGCTTCTGAGACCTCAAAGCCTGCCCCTTATAGGCACTTCCTGCAACAAAGCCACACCTACTCCAAAAAGAGTACACTCCCTAATAGTGCCTATAAGCATACAAGGGCAATTTTTATTCAAACACCAGAATGAGATAGATATGTTTTATAAGATTAAATACTATTAAACACTAAGCATGTTTCAAAACACCACATTCGTATATTGACATGAACAATTTTCATGGTATTTATTCAACAGCTAAAATTAATTTATTTAAGAGTTAAAGTCACTTTTGAAAATATATCATCAAGGGATACAGGGGAAGGCAATGAAACACAGCATTATGTTTGGATTTATGCAGGAGTGGTGAGAGCAAGGTTTTCAGAATTGTATCAGCTGTGGAAACTTCTGTAGGGAAGTGTCCAGAATTATGCCCCAGAATTCCATAATCCTCCTGCAAAAACAGAGGTCCATCTGCTTTCCCAGGATAGGCACACACCTGCTCGTTGCAGATTCTGTTTGTTTCAAGACACATCTGTGTTGGGGTAATGTTAAGCATTCTAAATGTTAACTAATTGGCCCTGCTTGCTGTCTGTTACTTATATTGACTCTGACTGGTTAAATAAAATCTCGAGGCCTGAGATTGGGCAAAGACAGAGAAAGGTGGTACTTCCTGAGATTAGAACAGGAAGCCTGAGCTTTAGACAGAGGATTCATGCATTCCAGCCAGCAGCAGGAAGAAGAAGGAATTCCAGCCAGCAGAAGCAGGAAGAAGGAGGCACATGCCATGGGTTAGAAAAAGGAACCTCATTCCACATGGCCAGGAACATTGGCATAACATGGAGAATGGCAGCCCAAGGGGTTGTATGTATATATGGGGTCATATGTGGGTAATAGAATTAAGAGCTAGCTTAGATGGGCTAGGATTGCACAATTCAGGCCAAGGCTTGTTAAAATCCATGTGGTCTCTGTGTGCTCATTTATAATGGCTGGTTAAGGATTGGCTGCTAAACCAATTAGATATAATATAAATACTGGTAAACAATTTAATTAATTATTTCTACAAATGCCACCCAATGTAATTTAATTAATTTATTATTTTTTACAATCTGTCCTCAGTTCTTCTTCCTATTCTTTTCCTAACTTCAGGGCTAACAACTCTGTCGGTTCATTTCCTTTGGGGACCAGGTCTAATCCAGAACTCTGAATTCACAAACAGACTGACTTAGTTTATTGTGTGAAGGAGATTCATACAAGAAGCATATCATGGAAGTTTTTCTTTAATTTTATCTATCCTTTACTATGTGTTCAGACATTCTGCCTGCATGTTTGTCTGTGTGCCACATATGTGCCTGTTGTCTCAGGTGGCCAGAAGAGGACATCAGATTCCCTGAGCCTGGAGTTATAGACAGTTGTAAGCTGTCATGTGGATACTGGGCATTGAACACTGGTTCTCTGGAAAAACATCAAGTATTCTTAACCAATGAGCCATTTGTACAGCATTAGAAATTTTTTTTATAAGTTCATCCTCTTCTTATTGACTACTCAGAAAAAAATATTGGAATAAACCCCTTGTCATTGTTTGAATGAACACCATCAAACAACAGGATCTAGCATGGTCACTACTGAGTTGTCTGTAGACATTCTGGGTACTCATCAAGCCTGGGACCCCCTCCTAAAACAAGGAATGAAACATGATGGTAGACAGTAGGGAAACCAGCATGTCACTGTCGTTGTGGCCAATAATAATCATGATATGAAAGTGACTAGCAGAAATTCTTTTTGTTCAAATTATACATTTTTTTGTAGATAGTACATGAAAAATACCAGGGTAAAAAAAATTACAGTTACATTTTTGGTTTTCATTTGTTAGGAATGAAGACTTGTGTTTCTGGTTAAAAACATCTCTTGAATCAGCAATTCTTACAATCCCTTGGAGAAAGGATGAAAATGTGAAGTTGTTTTCATCCTTTGTGGTCTGATGCATGTGTGATCAGGTGACTGTTATACAAATGTTAGTTTGGAGGATTACAGAAAAAAAAACTTATATTCAAATGAATTCCACAATATTAAAAACAGAAAGAGACTTGGACCAGGAATTTTGCTCTAGCTATTCATTTGAAGTTTCACTCTGCCCTCATAAATCAAAAACTCACCAAAATGATACTTTCAGTATGTGCAAATGGTCATGTGAGAAGAGTTGCTAGTTGATATAACAGCTTTGGTGAGAGACCCCCATCAGAACTGGAGCTCTGTCTCATATTAGAAACAGAGATATTGTAAAAATCACCATTAAAGTCTAGTACATCAATTTCAAAGAAAATATCTGGAGTCAAAGCTCTCTTTTTTGCTTAATTTATTTAACAATAACTACTAAAATATATATTATTTTCTAGAAAATTAAAAAATATGACTGTGATTCAGCTAAAATTTAAGACTATTAAGTCACAGAAACAAAAAGACTAGCCTTGTTTAATTTGCTAAGTGTGATGATGATATATGGGCATTGGTCATATTGTCCTTAGTTCCTTGGACTGTAAGAGGCTCTGGAATGGTTTTTCATGAGTCCTGGTCCTTTATCCAGTCAAACAAAAGCCAGTGCATTGATAAACATGGAATTTAAAAAAGTTTTTATGTGTATTTGTGTGTGTGTGTGTGTGTGTGTGTGTGTGTGTGTGTGTGTGTGTGTGTAAGTGGAGATCAGATGACAACTTACGGGAGTCAAGTATCTTCACTCGGTGCATTGGTGCCTTCTGGGGATGAAACTCATCTCTTTAGGCATGGAGTCAAGCATCTTCATGCCCTGAGCCACTTCTTGCTTTCCTTAGTAACAGTTTAAATTTGTACTCATAGGATGGTGTGACAACTACGCCCAAAAGGAGCTTTGAAATTTTTTAGGCACGATTTTAAGCAAAACAAAGGAAACACAGCAATTCCAATGCACACCATGAGTGAGTTTTGAAAGTTACTTAAGGATGTTTAAGACACTGCGTCCTCTCCTATTGTAATAGATCAACCAGAGAAAAATAACAGCCTTTACTTTGGAAAAAAAATCTGGGAGAATGTAATAAGTCTCTGAAATTCACAACTGCACAAAAGTACTGAGAATATTGCCAAAAGTTGACAAAATCAAAATGTCCCTTCTAAGGAAATTAACCACAGGCATGTAATAGGATAAAGAGTTCATATTTAAAATGGACCAAATTTGATTAAGAATGAGATGGTCTTAGGGTTTGAATCTGACCCACTGCCATTCTCCTCTGGCAAGTGCCATGATAAATTTGTAGGTAAGCCCCATAAAAAAATGGTAGCGGCAGAAGCCAGCAGGCTCTGAGTGTAAGGGTGCAATTGAAACCACTAAAAGGACTTCACCCAGAATATTGTCAGTACTTGGGATGCAGCAGGGTCCCCTCCCAAAGCCTCAGTTGCTCTGAAAGACAAGCCCCATCTCCAGGACTATTTTCTTCAAATCAGCAATACTTATTTACAATCTCAGTATTCTGAGCCTTCACACTAGCACAGAGACAGGAATGCCAGGGCAGTAGGGAAGCTGCTGATGGACTACACTAGGAGAATAAATTAGTAACTGAAAAACAATCTCCATAGTAAAAATGAATCATTCATGGGAGAGGAATGTGAGTCCTTCTCTAGGATCTTTCTAAAAGAAGCCAGTGGCAGCAAACAGTCATGTGAGGACAGAGAATCATTCATTTTGAGGGTATGGCCACTTTTTGGTTTCCAAAGCTTCAGTGGATGATACCACAACTGTGCCCATATGGTTAGCACTAAATGGACATAATGAGTTATCAAGGAGAAGAAAGAAGAGGAGGAGGAGAAAGAAGGAAGAAGAAAGAAGAAAGATGAAGGAAGAAGGAAAAAAGGAAGGGAGGAAGGGAGGAAGGGAGGAAAGGAGGGAGGTAGAGAGGAGGAGAAGAAGGCAGAGGTGGAGGTGGCAATTTGGGATGAGGATATGCTAACACTGGGAGTGAGTGGATTTGCATAGACAGTCAAAGCTGAGTATATTTCATTGCATACATATATACATATACACACATACAATATCATATATATATTTATATACATAGAATAAATAAAAAATTGAAATAGGAGGAACATTCCTCAGGTCAGTCTTTGAAGCCATGATTACCTTCATACCCAAGCTAGGTGATTGTCTATGCATATGAGTTATTCTTCTCAACAACATTTTAGCAGTTTGAATCTACCAACTCACAAAAAAAATTATAGAGGGAAAGAAAGGAATAATAATTACCTGGACTTAATCATTCTCCTAAAATTTTTCTTTATATTAAAAATACTCTTTGAAAGGGGTGAAAAGCTAAGCTACCAGTTGAAAGAACATATCTGCAACCAGATAGCTGGCAGAGGACTCAAATCTGGAATATGTAAACAACTGTGAAAGTTAGGGTAAAAAATGCAAATAATCCTTTTAGAAAAAGACTGACAGACATCAAGAGATACTTTGTAAGATAAGATGTACATCTAGTAACTTCCTCAGAGGAGACACACAGCAGACAGAGAAATGGAAAAAAGGGCTTGTTAGTCATCAGGGAAATCTAACTTACCATCTAAAGGGAACTTCATCCCACAGCCACCATATTGTTGAAATATAAGCAAGCAAACAAACAAACAATGCCCATCAAATGTTCTTACAAGGATGAAAAACTGGATGTTTTTTATATTGTTTATGAGCGTTTAACAGGGCAAAACCTCTAGGAAAACTTGTCAGAAGTTAAACGAAAATAAGGAACTAACTTCAAGACCTCTTTCAGTTAATGAATTTATTCTTGGACATTTATCTCTGGGAAATAAAATATATGTCCATATAAAATCCCACACATGAAAGTTTATTGACATTCACAATATTCTCAAGCTAAAAACAACACCACTGAAAAAGCAAATGGATAAAAAAAAGTACAACATCTCACTGTTGCAGATTGCTACCTACAAATGATCAACACTACACTAACAGATATGGACAATGAACATCATGAACATTAATGAATGAATTATCAAAGAATTGCACTTGTTGAGAGGTCACATCCAAAGTACTATGTACAACATTATTTCATTCATATAGCATCCTCAGAAACCAGCCAATAAATGTTCAACACAGATTAATGGTTGCTATATCTGAGGGTTACAGTTGTATTAGGAAGTAATTTGACTGGTGTGTGCTCAAAGGGACTAGATTCAAGTTTGGTATCAGGGAGCTGAGGAAATGTCTCAGTGGATAAGAGCACGTGCTGCTCTTGCAGAGGACCTGCTTCAGTTCCCAGCATTCACATCTGGTGGCACACAACTGCCTCTAACCCCAGCTCCGTCAGGAATCCTATGCCCTCTCCTGGCTTTCATGGGCACTGACACTCATACACACCACCATGTGTGCGCATAATTTAAATTTTTTCTAATAATTAAAAAAGCAAGACTCCTATCATGATGACACTCTTTAGAATGTTGGTGTGTAAGTATCAATATTCTCCTACTAATAGTGTAGGATATAATTGTAAGAAATTACCATTGAGGCAGACTTGGGATAAGTTATATGTGCATTTCTATATTCTTTTTACATTCCACATAAAATGCTTTATTAAAAATTATTCACCAGAATAACATAGAATTTCTTGTAAGAGTGCAAAGCTTAGGATATGAAAATCATTTGCTAAATTATATCATATAAAGTCAGCTAGCAGAATAATCACCTCCATAAAACTAAAACAAAACCTATGTCCTATTCAGTAGAATCCATGTGAATAAGTTTACATGGAAGTGGTGTGGGGGAGGCTATGTTGTACATGACAGTATTGAGTTTGCTAATCAGATGACTGGAATGAAGAACTTAGCATGAACCTCATATACATCATATACATCATATATGTATAAAAGTGATAGATTTTAGATTGCACAAATTAATCCTGGATTATGGTCAATGGTCAGGTCAGCTAAGTTTTGAATAAGGTACAAACAATTAAACAGAGTGGGAATGAAGATAATCCTTACGATCCTTCCCCAAAACGGTTGATGTGAGATCAACCACATATTCACGTGCCTAAAAGCAATTAAGCTGCAAAAATAAGTTTCTTGGCTATTTGATTTTGAGTTTATTTATTTAGTTTCCATTTCTGATTCTGCATATAGAACCCAGGACCCTGCTCCTGCTAGGCAAGCACCTTAACACTTAGCTACACCCCAGCCCTTGGAGCTGATACAGTGTTACTGACATAAATTCATCTTTCAAAAAAAAAAAATCTCTGGTCCTTATGGGATCACTTGGCATCTATTTACTGAATTCATTTTTTCAAATATAAAGACAGATGTTAAACTCTTTCAAAAATAAATGAGGAAATTTTGAGATAATAAAAAAGCAAGTACTGAATCACCAAATAATTCTTTTAAAATGTAGCTAGGAAAAATTTAATTAAATATTTACAACAAAGAGAACCTTTCATAATTTGGCCAAATTATACCTAGTTTGGGCCAATTCTTTGAATTTTAAGCAGCTGCATAAAAGTCAATTCATTTCTGCTATTCATGTTGCTTTTTTTTAAATCCTTGAGACGTAACATTTGTGTGGCATATGTATTAAAACTAAGAAAATAATTAAAGATCTCAAACAAGTTATTAAATAAATAAAAATTATCCAGAATTTAGATGTCTAACTTATATTGTGCATAGAAATTACTCCAAATGGATTGTTATTCTAAATATAAGCTCTAAGATTGAAATTCCTAAGCAGAAACCATAAGTGTAAAGCAGAAAGTGTTTTGGGATCATAGAACTACAGGGAAAATGACACCAAAATCCAGTGCTTTGGCAAAAACAAAGTGTTAGTTATGGACATCTACTGCCACTTGGAGCTGTGTTTCTTTAAGGGAGAAAGATTAGCAGTAGCTTGGGAAAAAGCATTTCTGAACATGTGAAGACAGATGAAGCATACAAGAAATTATACAACCTGGGGATAAAGGAAGATGACCCAGGTTTATTTTAACAAAATGTTTAACCTGAAAGTTCTCTAAAGAAGATTCTCTGAAGAATGTGAAAGGGCCATAAATGCTCAGAGTGAACAAGAGCCACTGATCCTTATGTAAATGCAAATCAAAACCACAGAGAGATTGCATGCCATGCTTCCTGACTGGATAGAATCTAAACAGTGGACTCTAGAAAGTTCAGGTAAAGATGTTGAAATATTAAACATCCCTGGTGAGATTATACAGTGTGCCCCAAATAGTTTGACACTTATGCAAAACATTGAAACGCAAGATTAACCTATGGCCAGGCAAGTCTACTCATAAAAGTGAAAACATATCTTTACGGAAAATTGCACAAAGACACTTTTAACAGTGTTAGTCATAATAAATGATACCAAACATCTGTAAAATAAAGCAAGGTATAGCTATACAAAGGACTGCTTTTTGCAACAGTGAACATAATGTCCTGATGGTAGTAATAAGTTGGATGAACCCTAATTACATTGTGTTAAATGCAAGATTGAACACATGTGTGCGTGCATGCATGCGCGTGCGCACACACACACACACACACACACACACACAGAGAGAGAGAGAGAGAGAGAGAGAGAGAGAGAGAGAGAGAGAGAGAGAGAAGATTGGAATGCTTACTTTTCAATTTATCTGAAAAGTTAATTCTGTGGTACCAGCCAAGGTGAAGAAGAACATGAGCTGAACAGAGAATTCACAAAGGAGGAATCTCTAATGGCTGAGAGACACTTGAAGAAATGCTCAACATCCTTAATCATCAGAGAAATGCAACTGAAGATGACTCTGAGATTTGATCTTACAGCTGTCAGAGTGGCTATGATCAAAAGCTCAAATGACAGCACATGCTGGCGACAGTGTGGAGAAAGGGTAACACACCTCTATTGCTGGTGGGAGTGCAGGCTTGTGCAACCACTATGGTGGTCAGTCTGGTGATATCTTAGAAAAGGTGGAATAGCTCTGCATCAAAACCCAGCTGGGTATGCATCCAAATGATTCCTCACCGAATCACAAGAAAGTTTCCTCATCTATATTCATAGCAGCCTTATTTGTAATAGTTAGAAACTGAAAACAACCCAGATGTCCCTCAACTGAAGAATGGATTTAAAAACTGTGGTACATCTACACACTGGAATACTATTCAGCCATCAGAAACAACAAAATCATGCAATTTGCAGCCAAATGGATGGAACTAGAGAAGCTCATCCTGAGTGAGCTAACCCAGGCTCAGAATGATGCACATGGCATATATTCACTTATAATCTGATTTTAGCCATATAGTACAGAATAACTATACTACAGCCAATGCACCAAAGGGAACAGGAACATAGACTTTGTTTCCTGTCAATGAGACACTTTTCCCTAGTGGTGCTGCCTTGTAGGCCCCCAGTGTATGAGGAGGCTCTTGGCCCTCATATGACTGCTGAACTAGGGCAGGGGACTGATATATAAGGACACTCCACTCTGGAGGAGTGGGTTGGAAGGGATAGGGGAGAGGGTGGGAGGGCAGAACTGAGAGGGGTGGAAAGAGGGTACTATGATGGAGATGTAACCTGAAGTAATAAATAAACACACACAAAAAAATAAAAATGATTACCTGAATAAAATATGGCTACTGGAGGGCTTTACCAAAGTCTAAAATAGTTCTCTACAAACAGAAAAGTCTTTATGATGAGAATCACTCAACTCCTTTTTATTTTATTGTGCAAGGAGGAACTGGAGGACAAAACTTCATCGAGAATTTCACCTGGGAATCTCACAAACATGGTGATCTTAGCAGTTAAAATTGAGTGCCAATACTTCACCAATGCTGCACAAAACTGCAGGAACAGAACTTCCCTGAGATCAGAGTCAGTATGCACCAGGTAAGAGTTCACACATGAAAGAATGAGCAATTAGTTCTGGTAAACAGAGGCAGAAAGTGTGTGAGGCTCAGGAGTGAGGCTAAGACCCCCTCAACCTCTTCTGTTTACCTTATGTTGGCTACTGAAAGAGGGGTGGTAGTCACCCCCAGATGTTGCTCCTTCTACCTTGCAGGTAAGCATCACCACACAGCAGATAGCTCACAACAAATGAATAAATCCAAATCACTTACGTTTCAGGGGAGTTAGAAGTGAAATCAGTGCTGCTTGATTAAAGTGGAGGAGTTGGCAGGGCCGCCTCTTTAGGGGCTCAAGCAGAGAGGGAATCTCATGCATTTCCTAGTCTGTCATGGCTGCCAGCATTGTTTGGCTTGTGAGCACATCACTCAGCTGTCTTCAGCTACATTTTACACAGTCTTCTCTCCTTCCAACCTTCCTTCTTTTGTGCATGCGTGTGTACATATGGTTGCACGTGTGTGCAGGTGTGTGTGTGTGCATGCGTGTGTGTGTGTGTTAAAACAAACTTTTCTCTTTGTCTTCCCCATAAAAAAACACTTGTGATCCAATTTTGGACCCAGCTGAATGATCACGTATAATCCAGATCTCCTAGGATTACATCTTTCATTGTAGCATCAAAGCTTTCTTTTTTCATTTAGAGATTTGCAGGATGAGGACTGTGTACATTTGGAAAGAAATCTAAATTCTACACTAGAAGCTTAAAGAGCAGACACCAAAGACAGCAACAACTGTTTGAGGGAAGGGAAACTTCTGTTTCTATTGGAGACAGAGTTGTGAGGGTTCTTAAACCAGCTAGACTTTCTGTACATAGGAGAAAGCCCCTCGAGTTAGAGGACTTTTACTTTGATTCCAAAGTTTGCTTCAAAGTTATTGGTGCTAAAACAATGTATTATTAGCATATATTGGTAGATTAGGTAAGTAGGTATCTAGATTGACAAGAAGCAAATTGGCCGTATGTACCTAACAATTTAAAATGAGACATTGAACTACCAGAATTAAATTCTTTTGTTCTTCTAAAGACAGAATTCAGATAATGAAAGCTAAAGCCAACAGGTTGCGGAAACTATTTATATATTTTATTTATATATAGATAACAAAATTTGGGTTTAGGATCTCTAAGGAACTCTTATAATTCAACAATAAAAAGCAAATTGGTCAAAATTGACTAAAATCATGGACATTTTGTCATGGATACAAAGATAGTTTTTAAAACCGCACATGAGATGTCCAGAAGTTCCTTATTAGTGAAAGTGAAATGTCAGTATCATCCCACAGCCAAATCAACTGGGAGATGGAGCAACCAGAACTCTGACTGGCTGCTGTTAAGTATGTATTTTCCAAACAAAAAATACAAATGGCCAGTAAACACTTTAAAATGTGTCACATATTCTTCACTATCCAGGAAACTGCAGACTAAAACCACTTAAGTGTCCACTTCAACCCAGGGAAATTGTCATCACCAGGAATAAACATAGCAGCAAACACTGGTTTTGATATTGGGAAAGGCTCACCATTAGGCAATGTTGCTGTGGTGTATACACCATGGATTATTACTTGGTAATAAAAATAGAATTTAAATCATGAAATATTCCAATAAATGGATATAATTGGAGTGAAGTTACCCAGGTTCAGAAAAACAAACTCACAAGGAAATCCTAGAGTTTATGCTTTGGTTTTGTATGTTTAACAGGAGTTCATGTGGAAGCCAAGTAGGAGGATGACATAGGGGTGGATTTATTAATGAAGGGAAGGTGGTGAATACAGGCAAAATGAATCAGGAAGGAGAACACTAGGACATAAAGATTCAAGCACATGAGTAGTTGACAGAGAAAAGCTTGGCCAAAATGAAGAGCCTGTAAAAACGTAACATGGGAACCTCACCAAATCACAAGGAAGTTTCCTCATCTATGTTCACAGCAGCCTTATTTGTATTGTAATAGCTAGAAACTGGAAACAACCCAGATGTCCCTCAACCGAAGAATGGATTTAAAAACTGTGTTATATCTACATAATGGAATACTACTCAGCTTTCAGAAACAACGAAATCATGCAATTTGCAGACAAACGGATGGAACCAGAGAAGATCATCCTGAGTGAGCTAACCCATGCTCAGAAGGATGCACATAGAATCTATTCATTTATAATTGGATTTTAACCATATAGTGTAGGATAATTATACTGCAACCAGTGCACCAAAGGGAACATGAACATAGACTTTGTTTCCTATCAATGAGACACTTTTCCCTAGTGGTGCTGCTTTGTAAACCCCCAGTGTATGAGGAAGCTCTTGGCCCCCCATATGACTGATGAACTGGGATGGCGGACTGTTATGTAGGGACACTCCACTCCAGCGAGTGGGATGGAAGGGATAGGGGGTAGAGGATGGGAGGGCAGGACTGAGAGGGGTGGAAAGAGGACACTGTGATGAAGATGTAACCTGAATTAATAAATAAATAAATAAATTTTAAAAATATCATGAATACAAAGGAAAAAAATGTAATCTTAGAAGACAGCAGTATACAGGTGACATGGAAGAACAGAGAAGAGAGGAATCTAGCCTTGAGTTAGATTTAGAAGTGGGTATAAGGTAAAGAGAGAGGGGGGAGCAGGAGTAAAATGTATGTGAAGAAGACTTCTAAATACTTACCTATGCTACCTATAGATTACCTATTACTACTTATAGATTACCTATACTACCTATAGATTACCTATACTACCTATAGACTACCTATCCTACCTATAGATTACCTATTACTGCTTATAGATTACCTATACTACCTATAGATTACCTATAATACCTATAGATTACCTATTACTACTAACAGATTGCCTATACTATCTATAGATTACCTATTACTGCTCATAGATTACCTGTACTACCTATAGATTACCCAATTATAGATTACCTATCATTACTAATAGATTACCTCTACTACCTATAAATTACCTATTACTACTAATAGATTACCTATCCTGCCTATAGATTACCTATTACTATCTATAGATTTGTCTCTATAATGACTTTGGTCAGAGATGCTTCTTTACTGGGGCAGGTTGTGGTCAATGTAGAGACTCATAACAGTCAAAGTGCTGAGTGTAGATAACTGAGTGTTCACTTACAGGTGGATCATCTGTATCAACAGTCCACCACACAAGGCTAAGGGAACATCATGGAAGAGGAAGGGTGACAAATATAAGAGCTCAGGTGGACAGGGAAGAAAGTTATGAAATGTTAACTTCTGGTAACTATGTGGCTGCTGCAAACATCAGTTCACAGCAGCTATGGTTACTCATAAAAGAACAGCATGAGATCAAGCCTATCAAAATTTCAACCTGGATGGAGGAAGGGCCCAACTGTTGGTGGAGGAGCTATTAAAAGTGGATGGTTGCTTAGAAAGGGTGAACCATTCTCTTTTCAGGGGATGGTGTCTTGTTGTCCATCTTCCAATTGATTATCCAATGCCCATGTGCATTTGGAGGCACTAATTAGATGAAGGGATTTATTAATAGCAAACAACCACAGCTGAAAGACATGAAGTTGGGACAGAAATAGAAAAGGAAGTAAGTAGGACACAGTGGAAAGTGCTGAGAATGAACACAGGTCCTCTAGAAAAGCAACAAGTCCTCTTAAATGGTGAACCCCCTCCCCAGTCCATGCTAATACTCTTTAAAAGATGGCTGGAGATGTTGATATTTGATAGAATACTTACATAGATTATGCAGGCCCTAGTTGGGTATGCAGGACTGAAAAAAAGTTAAAAGGAAAGAAATTATCTGATGTGTTCTCTTGCAAAAATACTGGCATTAAGAAGAATTTCATCATATGCTGTGGGAACTAAGGTCAATGGAAGAGAGAAAACTAGGAAGTTTACCAATATGTGAAACACACTTCCAAGTAAGACGGTCATGGAAGAAATCTCAGGACAGATCTGGTGAACATAAAAAGACAACTTACTAAAATGTGTTAGACACAGCAAAAGCAGCTCTTAGAGGGGGAATTTATAACATTGAATAAATGCATTAGCAATGAAGAGTGATTTGAAATCAATAATTTAAGCTTCCACCTCCAGAAGCCAGAAACAGAAAATTATGCTCAGAGTTAGAAAAAAAGAAAACTAATAATAAAACTTAGAATAGGATCCAATGAAATTAAAAATAAAAAGTCAATACAAAAATTAATCAGAGCAAAATGCTGGATCTTTGAAAAAACTGATATGACTATCAATCACTGGTCCAATGAAGTAAGGAAAAGAGAGAGCTTCTGTAAGTTAATGACCACAGATACAAGATGGAAGGGTCATAAAGCAATGGCGTAGAGACTTTAATGTCTCTGATCGAAATCAAGATGCAATGGATCAGCCTCTCCAACAGTACATTCAGAGAAACCTTCACTTGAGAAGAAACAGGAGCTGAGTAGGCCTATTATCCATCTCAAAAATTTAATCAATAATTGATAAACTTCTTAAAACAGAAGGTACCAGTCTTAGATATTTTCCCTGACAAATCTTAGAAAATATTAAAAAAAAAAACTATGGAAACATTCTACAATTTCTTTCAGAAAACTAAAAGTTGAGCACATTTCCCATCTTATTGGAAGCACCAGTGTCATCCTAATACCAACCCTGAGCAGGCCTGAAAAACATATATATTCCCTAGATCAGTGTGGCTCTAAAGGTTCTCTTCCCAGTCCTTCTAGATGTATTCAAACACATAAGTCAATGGTATTATCATTTCAAAACGACAAATACAGAATAAAATTCTCTTTACTTAAAGATGATGTGGTGTTTTATGGAAAATATCACCATTCAACAACAAAAATCCCATGTAAACAACAGATGAATTTCAGAAACTTTGGAGAGTCATGGTTTTAAAATGCTCTCTTTTTCATGGTTTTGAGCAAACTTATCCACTCAACTCATCCCCTTCTCCAACTTCTCACCTCCTACCACCCACTCTGAGATTATTTCTTTTTTTCTTTTTCTTTCCTTGCCAAGTCTAGAGCTGTGTTGCCCAGTTGTTCTTGTGGTGGAGCTAGTTCTGGATAGTCAACCTACAGGGGTCACTTCCTTAAAGTAAACTGACTCTCATTATCGGAGCAACTCTCAGATGTCAATAGCTGCCATTCAAAGGGGAGATTGCCTGTCCCCCCTTCCCTTTCTGTGCTGGAATTCTGTTTCTGGGTGGATCGTGCACCGTCTTATGGATGCTGTTATAGCCACTGTGAGTTTTTATCTGAAGTTGCCCTATAGTGACTGGAAATTCTGTTTATTTGATGTTAGTGCCCACATCAGACTCTTACAATCTCTTTACCCTCCTCTTCCATAAGTTTCCCTGAGTCTTTGTGTGTATGTGTGGTGTGTGGGTATGTGGTTTGTGTCTGTGTGCCTGTGGTGTGTGTGTGTTTGTCTGTGTGTATATGCGTTGTGTGTGTCTGTATGGTGTGTGTGTGTGTGGTGTGTGTGCATGTGGTGTATGTGTGTGTGTCTGTGTGTGTATATGTGGTGTGCGTGTGTGTTTGTGTTTGTGTGTGCATGCATGTATATATATATGTTTCTGTGTGATGTGCCTATGTTAACAAATCATAACAAACATTTTTATGTGGGTGTTATGAATATTTAGGTGTAACTATTCATGGATATGGACCATACTGTGATTTTCCTCACTTCCCTTCAGAAATTTTGCTCTGAATCTAAAACTACCTTTAAAAGGTGATGATTACTGATTCAAACAAGTAAAATGTATTGAAATTTTAAGAGAAAATAAAACAAGTCATAGTCTATAAACTGCCAACTGCTTTTAATATTTTTTGAAACTCAATTATTGTATTATTTCTTTTAACAAAAATATTGAAAATTATAAATTCTTTCTAACTTGAAGGCAAGTCACTGATTTCACATATTTTAGGATCACCATTTATTTTTTTAAGAACCTCACTGAATGTGCAGAAGTCAAGCTGGTGTCTGTCTAGAGGATTCCCCTCTGCTGACTAGTGTTCATGTAACTGAGAAGTACTCTGCGTGCAACCAGAATAGAAAGGTAAACATTAACACAGTTGCTGACACTGTGCCCTAAAGTGATGACAAGTCCTCAAAACATGCTGGAGGAATAGTGGCAAAAATGGTGTAGGAGTAACCAATCACTCTTCTGGTTGGATTTAAGACCTGTTCCATGAGATGGAATCCATGCCTGACACTGCTTGGGTGGACCAGAAGTTGAAACAGAATAGGCTGTGGGGATAAAGGGAAAACCAAATACTCTTATTGTTCTGATTAAGAAATGTGGTAATAAAATGACTCCTAATGACATTCTACTATTTCCATAGATTAATGTCTTGCTTTTCCAGAATCAGAGAATCTTCTTTTATAGTAAATGGGAACAAAAACAGAGATACATAACCAGACAATGTTTAGAGCGTGAGAGATTTGGAATAGTCAGTCCTAGATGGGACGTCTTTGCCACACAACTTCTCTCAGAGATCATAAATTTATTTGAAATAGGAGACAAAAGGATTGTAAGAGCTAGTTCGAATAGATTATTCCAAGGAAACAGCATCTTTCAGATTGTGTAGGAACTCAGTGTGTCTGGCCGCAGGCACACAGCCTGCACTCGTTCAAGCCAGATAGGATCCTACCATTGACGGGGGACCTGGACATGGATACCCCCCAACCAAGAAGTTTTCTGCAATTGGCATCTACTTGCAAAGGAAAAATTACTTTTCTCCAATGGAGTCTCACTGGGTATATTAACCACACTTCAGGGCATATTCCAACCCAAGCAGTACCTGGTTAGCAGAAAAGTAACTTAATAGTATTTTTGTAGAGTTTTTGTCTCATATCGTTTTCTTTGAGTATTTTTAAATTGCTCTTTTCCTTATATATTATCTTTTCTTATTTGCTGTTATTATATGTTTGTTTATTTGAGTGTGTGTGTGTGTGTGTGTGTGTGTGTGTGTGTTCTGTGTTCCTATTTGTTTTCAAAAGGGAGAAAGAAAAGGCATGGAGTTACATGTTGCAAGGATCAAGTAGTCAGGAAAAAGGGAAATCATTATCAGAACATATTGTAAGAAAAAGTTCAACATATGAAAATCCACCATATAAAGAAGCTGAAAGAAAAATACCACATAATCATCTTATTAGATGCTGAAAAGCATTTGACAAAATCCAACACTCCTTTATGCTAAAAGTCCTAGAGAGAGCTGGCATACAAGGACCATACTTAGAAATAATAAAGGCAATATATAGCAAGCCAGTAGCCAACATCAAATTAAATGGAGAGAAACTTAAATCATTTCATCTAAAATCAGGGACAAGACAAAGTCACTCTTGCCATATCTCTTCAACATAGTACTTGAAGTTCTAGCTAGAACAATAAGACAACTAAAGGAGATCAAGGGGATACAAATTGGAAATGAAGAAGTCAAAGTACTCCTATTTGCAGATGATATGATAGTATACATAAGTGACCCCAAAAATTCCAACAGGGAACTCCTACACTGATAAATAGTTTCATCAAGGTAGTTGGATAAAAAATCAATTCAAGAAAATCAGTACCCCTTCTTTTTAAAAAAAAAATATTTATTTATTGCTTCAGGTTACATCTCCATTATAGTGTCTTCTTTCAACCCTTCCCAGTCCCGCCCTTCCACCCTCTAACCCCTATCCCTTCCATCCCACTCCTCTGGAGTGGAATGTCCCTACATAATAGTCCCCTGCCCCAGTTCAGCAGTCATATGAGGGCCAAGAGCCTCCTCATACACTTGGTGCCTATAAGGCAGCACCACTAGGGCAAAGTGTCTCATTGACAGGAAGAAAAAGTCTATGTTCCTGTTCCCTTTGGTTTGTTGGTTGTAGTGTAGATATCCTGTACTATATGGCTAAAATCCTACTATAAGTGAATAGATGCCATGTGCATCCTTCTGAGTCTGGGTTAGCTCACTCAGAATGAGCTTTTCTAGTTCCATCCATTTGGCTGCAAATTGCATAATTTCCTTGTTTCTGATAGCTGTGTAGTATTCCATTGTGTAGATGTACCATAGTTTTTTAATCCATTCTTTAGTTGAGGGACATCTGTTTTTTTTTTTTTTTTTTACTTTCTAGCTATTACAAATAAGGCTTCTATGAACACAGATAAGGCAACTTCCTTGTGATTCAGTGAGGAGTCATTTGAATATATACCCTGAAGTGGTATGGCTGCCTCAGGACCCAGTATCCCTTCTTTATACCAAAGATAAATGAGTTGAGGAAGAAATCAGGGAAACAACACCCTTTACAATAGCTACACACAATATAAAATATCTTGGGGTAACTCTAAACAAGCAAGTGAAAGACAAGTATGACAAGAAATTCAAGTACTTGAAGAAAGAAAATAAAGAAGATATCAGAAGATGGAAAACTCTCCCATGTTCATGGATAGGTAGAATCAACATAACAAAAATGGCCATCTTACCAAAAGCTATATACAGATTCAATGTAATTCCTATCAAAACACCAACAGAATTTTTTTACAGGCCTTGAAAGAACAATTCTCAACTTCATATGGAATAACAAAAACCCAGAATAACTAAATCAATCATGTACAACAAAAATACATCTGGAGGTATCACCATCCCAGATTTCAAGCTATACTATAGAACAATGGTAATAAAAGCAACATGGTACTGGTATAGAAACAGACCAGTTGAGAAATAGAATAAAATTAAAGAACCAGAAATAAACTCACACAAGTATGATCACTTAATTTTTGACAAAGAATCCAAAACTGTATGATGGAAAAAGGACAGCATCTTCAACAAATGGTGTTGGTCTAACTGGATGTTAACATGTGAAAGAATGCAAATAGACTCATATTTATCACCTTGCACAAAACCTAAGTCCAAGTGGATCATAGACCTTAACATAAAGCCAGACACATTAAGTCTAATAGAAGAGAAAGTGGGGAAAAGCGTCGAACTCATTGGTACAGGTGACAACTTACTGAACAGAACACCAATAGCTCAGGCTCTAAGAACAATGATCAATAAATGGGACCTCAAGAAAATGAAAAGTTTCTGTAAGGCAAAGGACACTGTTGTTAGAACAATACGGCAACCTACAAATTTGGAAAAGATCTTCTCCAACCCCACATCTGACAGAGGGCTAATATCCAAAATTTATGAAGAACTCAAGTAATTAAACTCCAAGTAACCAAATAATCCAATAAAAATATTGGGAACAAAGCTAAACTGAGAATTCACAAAAGAGGAATCTCTAATGGCCGAGAGACACTTGAAGAAATGCTCAACATCTTAATCATCAGAGAAATGTAACTCAAGACGACTCTGAGATTCTATCTCACACCTGCCAGAATGGCTAAGATCAAAAGCTCAAATGACAGCACATGTTGGGGAAGTTGTGGAGAAAGGGGAACACTCCTCCATTGCTGGTGGGAGTGCAAACTTGTACAAACACTATGGAAATCAGTCTGGCGATATCTTAGAAAACTTGGAATAGTTCTACCTCAAGACCCAACCATAGCACTCCTGGGTATACATCCAAAGGACTCCTTAGTAAACCACAAGGACAGTTCCTCAACTATGTTCAAAGCAGCTTTATTTGTAATTGCTAGAAACTGGAAACAATCTGATGTCCCTCAACCAATGAATGGATAAAAAATCTATGGTACATTTGCACAATGGAATACTATTCAGTCATCAGAAACAAGAAAATCTTACAATTTGCTGCCAAATGGAAGGAACTAGAAAAGCTCATCCTGAGTGAGCTAACCCAGGCCTAGAAAGATGCACATGGCATCTATTTACTTATAAGTGAATTTTAGCCATATAGTACAGGATAACTATCCTACAACCAACAGACTGAAAGGAACAGGAACATAGACTTTGTTACTTATTTATGGGACACTTTGCCCTAGTGGAGCTGCCAGGTAGTCCCCCAGTGTAAGAGGAAGCTCTTAGTCCTGATATGACTGCTGAACTGAGGGGGTTGATATATAGAGGCACCCCATACTGGAGGAATAGGATAGGTGGGGGAAGGGGGAAAGGGTCGGAGGTTGGGAGGGTATGCCCAGGAAGGGTGGAGGGAGGGGACTGTGATGGAGATGTAAATTGAAGTAATAAATAAACATAAAAAAATTAGGATTGTTATTATTAGAAAAATATTTTAATAAATTTAGTTTCAAAATTCTTATTGGCTGCCTCTTTCTTTTTTCTTCCTTCTTTTATTCCTTTCTCCCTTTCCAAAGATAGGCCATAAGCAGCAATACTCTTACTTCAGCATCTAGGTACCAAGGCTAAACATTTTTACTAGCACACTCAATTTTTCATTGACTTTTTAAAATTAGTGATTCACTTGCAGGGTAAAGCTAAGGCAGCATGGATCTATAGCTTTAACATTCAAGAGGTTCAGGTACAGGGATTGGTGGTACCAGGCTAGCCTTTCTACATAGCAAGAGTGAAGTCATTCTGGGATACATTCTAAGGTGCTCATCTCCTCCAAAAAGGAATATATATATACATATATAAAACACAACAACATATGTATATATATATATACATATATACATATATATGTATATATACATATATGTATATATACGTATATATTTATATATATACATATATAAAACACAACAACAACAGCAAAGAAAACAAACAGGACTGAGGAGTGATACCGTGATAAAAGTGCTTAATGTACTTGTGACAAGGTCAAATTTTGTGGCCTCAGAATCCAGCATACATTGGGGAACCATGCTGCTCCACTATTAATTTTTGCCTCCAAAGGTGAGGTTCCTCAAAGTAAAATGACTAGCTAGAGTAGACATGTCAGGGAATCTTGGGTTGCTTTGAGAGATACTTCCTCAATGAACTATGTGGGCAACAATCCAGGGAGACTACAAACATCAACATATGTTTCTGGAAAAGTACACACATACATGAACACCTGCTTCCACATACCTGAAAATATGCATACATACACAACACACACACACAGATAATGCACTCCTACTCCCACACACCTGAAAATATACATACATACACAACACATACACATGTGTATGCACACCTGCTCCCACACACCTGCAAATATGCATACATACCCAACACATAATAAAGAACAACAACAAAAAAAAGCAAGTAATGGACTATGTAGCATTCAGTCCACAATCCAGGAGACTAATGAGCTAAACACAGGAATTAAATGAGTTTTAGATGGAGAAAACTGAAGCAAAATAAAAAAGAACAAGGAATAGATAGATACCAATGTCCCACTTTGCTTTTGATAGCTGAAATAACACTATGATCAAAAGAAAGTTAAGGAAGTAATGATTTATTTGCATTATACTTCTCAATTTCCCATCATAAAGGGTACCAAGACATGAAGCAAAGGAAGGGACCTGGAGACAGGAGCTAACACAGAAGACAGGAAAGAATATTTGTTACTGGCTTGATCCCCATGGCTTGCTCAACCTACATTCTTATACACTCCAGGAACACCTGCCCCAGAATAACACCATCCCCGGTAAGCTGGACCCTCCCACATCAGTAATTAATTTTGAAATGGCCTACAGACTTGCTCAGAGGTCAGTCTGTAGGAGGGAGATTCTCATTTGAGGTTTTCTTTCCCCAGATGACTCTGGCTTGTGTTAAGTTCACAAACAAACAAATAAACAAACAAAAAACCTAGCCTCCTGATTCTTGTCAGTTTTGCAAATAAATGCATCACTATTAAGTCATACCCATTCCTTTCCTGTTTATTCCCAAGAACTCACAATACAAAACAGAGTATATAAGTTTTAGATCCCCACAATCTCTATAAAATTCAAACATTTTAGAAAAGTAATTGTTTTTAAAATATCATTTCGTGATTTCTATATAGATGAGATCCTATGGGTCAAAAAGTTAGGTGCAGCTTAGAGACATGAACCTTAGGCAGGAATGACTTTTATACTTACTGTCACTCATTCGAAATCAATTAGATTCCATTAATGACTCAGTTGATATTTCATTTTTTTCTAACATGCTTAATGTTGTTATGCTTAAATATTATTTATTCCATTGTTCTTCCCATAGATTATAATAAGGGGATACAGAGAGTTGAGTCTGGGGAAGACACATTTCCATGTAAGCTGAGGAGACTAGATACTGAGGTATTAACGCATACAAATTAATCCAATTATAGATTTGGTATTATTTTCATTTAGTTGTTGCCTCATCAAAGAAAGTCAATGATGCAGATGAAATTTCTCAGTTTGTACTAGTAATTCTGAGTTTGTTTCCACTTATTTGTCATACATGTTAGCAGCTACACTCTTCATTCTGTTGTCTTGAACATCAATATCAAGAATTTCATAGTTTGGGGCCATAAAATTTAATTTGTGTGAAACAATGCTTCAGTTTTATTTTTTAAACTGTAGTAATTTTTGTAATGATTCTGTGAATTTTCTTACAGGTATTCCTGAAATTATCTGCTCTTACACATACATATTCCCTAGTAGAGGAAAGATATAATTTCAAAAGCACTACCGATATTCCGTGTCCTGACACTGAATTCTTCCTCATCCAATGTTGCAGAAGAGCTGTTGGAGACAACAAACTCCCATCTGAAGCAGGGATTTCTGACTTTATTGGATAAAGTAATATTTTCATTATTCCTGCAATTTAAAGCATGAGTACCATTTCATTTATAATGTTGCTTATCATTCGTATAATTCCTTGGAGTCCGGGAATTTTAACTCAGAAAGTTAAATTTTTCTTTAGCTTTTTTTTTTTTCAGGGCCTGCAAGCTGTTCATAGGAAGTGTGGTTCACTCAAGTGAATTCAAGTCCAACAGCACTCAGATAATAAATGATTCTGAAAATCTCTGTCTTGGCACAACCTTTTCCTGAGTCTCTTCCATTTCTAACTCAGATATCTCAGTATTATGTGTGGGTCATACTCTCATGAAATAATTCATCCAAATGTATGATTCTTGGGCATTGAAGTTGTCTTTTGTGAAGGAAATCAATTGAGAAAGTAATTGTAGGTGCGGAGACTTGAAAGGAGGTGCCCACTCTTAAAGTTTCAGGACTCCTTGTGGAATATATGTCATCTTGAAGTTATAGGGACCATGGGACACCTCAGCATTTGCTTCAGATTTCCTTGTTAGCATTATTTTAGAAAAATTGGGATCTCTCAGATGTCCACAGGAGTTTGGCATAAGGCTTGGTTTCACTGCTATATCCTTCCCTCCCATTGATGTTTTTCTAGTGAGGCTGAAGAATCTACATCAATAATGAAAAATTATATTTTTAAGTTAGATTTCCCAAGTTAACTTGGGACATCAATTATTACATTCTCTAACAAGCTTTGCATTCCTTTCTAAAAAGACAGTGTGTAACCTACTCCTAATTGAAATTGCAGCTTTAGGAAAACCTACAAAATAATATTATCAGAACATTTATACTTTATATTTTACAAAAATTTATTTTCACTCAAAATAATATTGTATTACAGGTTATGTTTTCTTATATTATTGAAAATATCCTAGAATGCAAAGGACTCATTTAACTATAACTTTAGCAGTGATGAAGTTTTTCTTTATATATTTTAGAAATTAAAAGCATTAAGTAAACAGAAAAATCTACAACATTGCATACAGCCCAGAGGATGAAGGGGATTTTATGCCACAATTTGACCTTCCACTAGAATATAGTATTTATAATTAAGCACCCTAAATATGATAAAATGACAAGAATTTAGTAGACAATAGCACAATTGCTTTAATGTACAAACCTATGAAATAAGCTTTTGTTTAATTTCCATTTTAGTGTCAGTATAAAATCAGCAATGAATCATTTATTTTCAGATACAACACTCATTTTATTTAAAACTTACATCAAATATATGTTTTGAATACCTCTGCTATCTAAAGGGAAAATATAAATATTAATTAATTTAGAATTCCTTAGTTTAAAAATAAGAAAAAATCTTTTCCTTCATTCCTACTTCCCAATTATTTTAAATACTTGACTCTTTGTTCGTCCTTAAGGGCCAAGGATAATCAGGGCACAATGAGTTGCTCAGTTACTCTATCCAATGATCCAACTTTGGCTTCAGGTTGCTATAGCAATTAAATGGGGAAACTGGCAACAAAGCCTAATAAAACTTCATTTAATCCATTATATATGGTTACAGCAAACCAAAGAGCTTCCTACAGATTTGAATCGGATGCATCACCTCTATGGATAATGAAGTGTGTTGGTGGGAATTTGTTCAGGAAACCTGAGGTACAATTAGACAAATATGTTCACATATCATGTTGCATTGAAGTCTCTGTGAGCCTACACACTTGTCAATGTGTCCTGCTCCTAAATGCCTTTATGCCTGATTAATTGTCAAGATCAAGCGGGAGCTTGCTCATTAGCTCCTTGTAGAGCCCATTTGAGATCGCAATGAGGTTCATTTCCAGATGATATCCTAACTGTTAATAAACCGAATTGCATTTTTTTTCTAATGTGACTATATACTGTTGAAAAAGTAATTTATGAAAATCTTGTGAGGAAACTAAATAAATTTGGATTAATCTCTGATGCAGAATTACAGGTTTAGTATTCATGTGCCCTTAGTTGATTATTAACCTGTTCTTGCTTTTTATACTGTGCATAGTGTTTTCAATCTGCCTGGTGTGTTCCACAGATATACAGATGCATTCAAATAATTTCACATCTGTATGAAACAAAACAGCTTTTTGTATGTGATTAATTTTTTAGGCAGAAATTGCAAACACATACATATAAATAAATATATACACATATATATAAATATATATACACACATATATACATATATGTATATATGCACATATAAGACAATTACTAAAAACTGAACAAAGCAGTGGACTTGTTACTTTTCCTATGAATTCATTAAAATTATTAGAAAATCAAATATTTCCCCATACTATTATATATATATATACATATATGTATATATATACCCATATATATATGGGTATGTTTATCTTCATTTCATTCTATTTTTGTATTAAGACTATAAAACAAATTTCATAATTAAAATGTTCATTCTCTCAAAAAATTTTAAGTTAAAATGAAAACCAACATTTCAAAGTAGCCAAAGTTACTTTTGTAACCTTTTTGTTAAACTCACTCCTGGGAAATACACACAGGAGGACACCTAAGTTCATTAAGTCAGATAGCTACACTTAATGTTCTCTGAACTAGAAACATAAAATGTTTAAGAAATATAGCAAAATATATTCATTTCCCAATTTTCTATAAAGGAGACTATGAATGTGATAATGCATGGAATTTTGTTTTAGAAACATTTACAAATACATTAATTAATGTAATTAATTATGTTAGAAAAATCCATAGAGATTTGAGGAGGCACATCTGAATCATCTGTAACCAATAGTCAATTTTCATTACAACCTGAAAATGAGAGAAATAACAAAGCATTGCATATTTTTTGATAATGAGATATATGGTCTTTAAAAGTGAAAGAGAATACTAACTGTTCCAGTGTCAAATAAAAAAACATGCTTAGCAGACCAGGAGATCAGCATTTAAGGGACAACACAAGATCTCACACTTTAAATCATCCATAGGCATAGAGGAAAAAGTCTTGTTTTGTGACTCAATTATGCAGTTGCCTCAAAGATATTAAAGAGGAAATGTTGGGATTTAAAAAATGTTAAATTTTATAGAGTCAATAATCCATTATTAAAGATAATCTTGTGATATTCTTTATACCTCAATTGCTCACATACTATTTTTCTCTCCTTAAAAACAAGCTTGGAGCTGGATGGTGATGGTGTGCATATGCCTTTAATCTAAGCAATTGAGAGTCAGAGTCAGGCAGATCTCTGGACTTGAGGCCAGCTTTGTCTACAGAATCAGTTGCACGGCAGCAACTGTTACCAGTCTAAAAGAAAAAGAAAAGCAAGCCACGACACAAAACCCAGGATCTTTGCCTATTTTTCTATTGATCACTTTATTTTTAGTATTTAATTTAAAAAATTTCTGTGACTTATTTCAATCAATTACACTAAATTTTACCTATTATGAACATCATACATACAACTTGGCTTGTACCTGTCTGCCCACATGTGCAACAGTGATTTTTGAAGGTAGAATAACTGAAAACAGAGTAAAACGCGTGAGCATCAGAAGAGAGTTTTAGGAACCCTTGAGGTAAAATTCTAGCACTGAGGCAGGAGGAGAGTTTGATTCCTAAACCAATGAGATCTAGCTCTGCTGAGAGATTCTGCAGGCATGTAAAATAAGAGGGCTCTACCAACAGTTGGAGTACAAGTTCCCCACTCACAGAACTACCCACTGGAAGCTGTAGTACTTGCTATTTTATACCCCAACCTACACACACACACACACACACACACACACACACACACACACACACACA
>CAJQZJ010032438.1:328735-371574 GCA_907164525.1 Lophiomys imhausi
TGTATGGGGTCTATGGGAATTCACTGGTTAACAAGTCCAAAAGAGCTAAACCATTCCTGGCCCCAGGCATTTTATTTGCTACCATGTGGTATTTAGTAAGGAGATACATATACACACATACATACATACATACATACATACATACATATATGTATATATATGCATATATACATATGTATGTATGTGTATATATATATGAATATATTTTAGAAACATTTTTGCACAGTGGATACCCAGTTGTTACTGCATTATTTCCATGAGACTCTTCTTTCATACTTTATCTGTCTAAATGGCTGTGTTGAAAACCACATGGCTATAGATCTGTTCCATCTGGGCTCTTGACTATGCATCTGTGGTCTGTATGATGAGCTTCACACCACTGGCACTCTACCTTGTTTACTGCTGTTCTATAATAATTTTGATATCTGAAAGTCTACATATTATAGTTTCTTTCAAGTTCATTTCACTTATTCCTGGTTATTTGCAATTCTTTGTACATTTTAGGATCATCTTGTCAATTTATGGTGAATAAACACCTGATGAGATTTGAATTGGAACATTTTTGGAAGAATGGATAGAATAAAAGTATCAATTATATAATATTCACTCAGTGACTAGTGTTTTATATTTATGATGTGTATAAGCTTTCTATAACTTTTGCTAAAAGTAGTTTAAGACATTTTACTCTTTTGATGATTTTATTAATGAAATTATAGTTTAATTCTATTGTTGGATTATTTGTTGCTAACTTATGTAACCTCTTCTGTGAATTGTTCCATGCCAGTCTCTTCATTAGATTTGCTAATTTAATTATTGATTCACTAGGTAATATCTATCTCTCTGTATGTATATATGCATGTAATACATATATTTTTATGTATGATATCAATAATTTAGAGACACAGCTTTGTGTCATCCTCTCCAGTGTAACAACTTTAATATATTCTATGTTTTCTGCATCTTTAATTTCACATAAAATGTAATTGCAGAGACCTGAGTGCTGATTTTCCCCACACTGCAGGGAACATACCTAGTCTTTCAGCTTTGAGGGTGATGCTAGCCATAGGTCTTATAAAGATGCCCCTTAGCAGATCATGGATGAATTCTTTCATTAGTTTTTCTATGAGTTTCCATTATCATTATTCTTATTATCATTTACAGGACCTGACATTAACTAAGAAACATACCTCTGGTGAGATGTTTGAAGGTATTTCCTGAAAAGGTTAACTGTGGGAAAACCTATCCCCAAGTGGGCTCCATTGTCTACAGGTCATCCATATGTAAAGAGGCAAGGAAAAAAAAACAATATTGTTTGCTTGCCTACTTTTATGCCTGTCTGCTACTCTCTGTCCTTCAGTGACATTGGAATCCAGTTCTCTTGGGCTTCCAACAGGGACTGAATGAGCAGTGATGATGTTGGAATCTTTTAGAAAATTAGCACCAATTGGGAATTCTAGGGTATCCAGCACTGTGAACTGGGGAGCTATGGGGTTCCCAGTCTCTTCATTGTGCAGGAGGACATTGTTGGACTACTTACATATGGACCATTCCAGTGATACTCATTTATAACTATATTTGGTTTTGCTCCTAAAGGGAACCCTGGCTAATACAGATGTGAACTGAACTTCTGTCAAGTGCTTTACTGTGTCTACAAAGCTATTAAATAAATGCTAAAACAAACTTTGAATAACAAATGCTTAATTAAATAACATTTTATTTAATATCTAGAGCAATTGGATGCAGTTACTGCACACAGGTAACTGGTAACTGTCTCTTCACCAACCATGGCTACTTAGCCTCAAGAAAATGTAGAATTTTAATTACTAACTTGAGCCTTTTTGTTAACTTTAAAAAATCGACACATAAAGTAAAATACCTTCCCATGTGTGTTCATGTGTGTGTGTGTGTGTGTGTGTGTGTGTGTGTGTGTGTGTGTGTGTTTGTGTTTATGTGTGTGCATGAATGTACTCAGAGGTCAACTTAGGGTACATTCTTTAGGAGCTATCCAATTTTTGTAAGATTTCTCTCACTGTGCCCCACAGCTCAGAATTAGTCCAGGCTAGATGGACAGCTAGCTCTAGAGAGCTACCTGTCTCATTCTATGAATTGTCGGGTTTACAGGCATGTGCCTTCGTGCCGTGCCTGGTCCTTTTGTTACATGGGTGCTGGGACAGAATTTGGATGCTCATTCTGTGCACCAAGCACTTTCCTGACTGTGGGCTCGTTCATGCTTTTGTTTAAAACACTTTGAAGTGAAAAGTTCTATGACATCAGGAAAATTGATGTCTTATGCAAGTATCACAGTTTTACATTCCAGAACAAGCTCACAATTCCAAAGAGAAATTCTACACACATTAAAAATTACTCACAGATATATTTATCCCTCTCAGGTCTCTGAGGTGGTTGAAGAATAGATAGCTAGAGTCTCATTGTTAAATTTTGAGTTGTTTAGGAATCAAGAGGGTGTTCTGGATCTAAGAAGATGTTTTTAAAATTGTGATGCAAGTTAGTATGAAAGCTGAGTTACATAGAGAACTTTAAACTCATGGAGATGGTTAGATAGTAGAATGTTAAAGTCAGGGGCCAAATACATATGGAGTGGACATTGAGAATGTATGCTAAGCCATATAACTCTCAGAATTGTGGCCTATTTATTTCAGTTGTTTTGTATTATATTTATTGTTATAAGAGAAAGAACCATTTGTTGGACTGAAAGGGGGAGCTGTTGGGGGGGAAGATCTACCTTAAGCTAAAAAAGAAAGGGTAGAGGATGGGGGGGTTGAGGGGGAAGAGGGTGGAAGGGTGGGACAGGAGAGGGGAGTAGGGAAGGGATTGTGATTGAGATGTAACTGGAAGAAATAAAAAAAATTACTCAGCTCAAGCTCTTAGACTGGATGTGACTGATGGACTGAGGGTTGAGATGCAGGGGCCTACCTCACCTGAGGAGAAAAATAGGAGGGAGAAGGGAGAAGGGTGGAAGAGTAGGACTGGGAGGGAAGGTGGGAGGGGACTGAGATCGAGATGTAACTTGAATTAATAAATACATGTTAAAAAATTTACTCCTCTCATCTGCCACCTACCACACAAAAGTAGCCCCCTTCCTTTCTCTCTGTTTTGAATGTTTTTCCTGTATCTTCAATAAGTAAAACCATTGCATAATTTTCCTCTGTGCCTTGTGTCCTTCATATAAAATTATATTTTAAAGGTTGATCTATATGTTATGGAATGTGTCCAAGGATTTTTATTCTTTGAAAGCTGAGTAGTACTCTATTTTAATATATGTAGCATATTTTGGATATCTCTTCATCTGTGAGGGGACCTTTGGGTTGTTTTAACATTTTGATTATATGATTAATACAGTGATGAATAAACTTTTTTGAGATCTTGCTTTCTTAAAAAGAAATGTAAAAAAATATTATGCATTTTATTGTTTTGTCTACATGTGTATGTGTGCATCACATGAGTGCTTGGTGCCAGGGAGGCCAGAACAGGGCATCTGATCCTCTGGAACTGGAATAAAGATGGTTGAGGGCCATGTGTGTGCCAGGAACTAAATATTGGTTCTGTGTATGAGTTAAGAGCACTGTATGTGAATAGTGAGCCATTTCTCCAGCCTTTGAGGACCAACCTTCACAGTTCGTGGGTCTGAAATGTCCCCTGAAGACACACATATCACAAGCTGATGATGATAACATTCTGCATTCCAGCCATCACTGTTCACTGTGTCCACAATCACTGACTACATTTTCTAACATAGCTTCATTTGTTTTTGTAGTGATAGTCATCCTAGCAGATGTGAAATTTCTTCTCATTGCTGGTTTATTTTGTATTTTGCTAAAGACTAATATTATCGGGCATTATTTTTTCTCAGATTGTTTCCCATTTGCATGTCAGGTTTGGAGAAATGTCTACTTAAAATGTTAGTATTTTGTCCAGAGTTGTTTGTTTTTCATGGTTTCATTTAATGAGTCATTTGTATATTATAAAATATAATCATTATCAGATGACTTAAAATGTGTTCTCCCCTGCTCCATGCTGAGTTTTCATTTGCTTAATATTGAGGATATTTTGTGCAAAAAACAGATGCATTTTGTTTTTTTTCCTTTAATTTTTTGTCTCTGGTGCCTTTCCTGAGCAATCCACACATGACATTATGAAGCTTTGCTGTGAAAGGCTATACTCCATATATGTTGTATAGTTTTACATCCTTTGACATTCCAATTATTTGTTTCACAAATTAAAATGAGATTCTACAAGGTAGTTGGGCTATATTTCAAACTTCTCTGCCAATCTATAATTTTAAAAGATTTATTATTATTTTTATTCTTATTCGTGTGTATGTGTGTTGCATCAATGAGTAACGGGTGTGTGCCACATTGCGTGGGGGTACTCAGAAACAGGAAGAGGGGGGTCAATTGTACAGAAGCTGAAGCTACGGACCGCTTTGAGATGCCTACCATGGATTCTGGGAACTGAACTCTGGTCCTCTGGGAGAACAGTAAAGGTTCCTAACCACCTAGCTATTTCTTCATCTCTCAAACTATGATTTTTGATTGAACAGCTTAACCCATTTACATTAAAAACAAATATGATTAAGAAAGACTTGCATGATGTTCTATTTTTCTAGATGTGTTACATTCTTGTGTCTATAATTTCTTACATAACATCCTTCTTTTGCGTTTGTTGGGTTTTTGCAATGATGTTTATTCCTTGTAGCAACTACAAAGGAAGCAACTAAAAGATGGATATCCTTAGGAATCCAAGAGGTGTGGTAAATATGAGCATGCCCGGGACAGATTGTATGTAATCTGCACTTATTTAAGTTTCTACATCACACA
Organism: Lophiomys imhausi; assembly: GCA_907164525.1. Taxonomy (NCBI): domain Eukaryota; kingdom Metazoa; phylum Chordata; class Mammalia; order Rodentia; family Muridae; genus Lophiomys; species Lophiomys imhausi. Next base: position 333,574 of record CAJQZJ010032438.1, read on the forward strand.
ACATGTTTATACATTGACTGAATAATATATAAATTTAAAATTGATCTTTAAATACTTTTTCTCCTGAAATTATGTAGACAATTAAGACTAGAATTACAAACCAAAATTTACTACTAGTGGTTTTTGTATTTGCCTGAGCATTTATTTTATAGGAAAATTGTAGTAATTCATACTTTCACATCACTATATAATATATTTGTATTCAACCTGAAGAATTTACATGTAAGGTAAACCTAGTTTTGATGAATTCTCTTACCTTAGATATATCTGGAAATGTGCTTTCTCTCTCACGTTAAAGACAATCTTGACAAACATCTACTTACAAATTGGCAGGTTTTTTTCTTTTTCTTTTTTGAAATTGAAATATATCATCCTTTGTATTTCCTGGCTCCTGGTTTCTGATGAGAAATAGTCTGATAATAGTTTTGAAATCCCTTTGTGCAAATCGACTCACTTCTCTGGCTGCTTTGAAGAATGTGTGGTTGTCCACAACTCCAAATGCTTTGGTTATACTCAAGTCTGGGCACACAATTTGGACCTGAAGAATTTACATGTAAGGTAAATCTAGTTTTGATGAATTTTCTTACCTTAGATTTATCTGGAAATGTGCTTTCCCTCTCACGTTAAAGACAATCTTGACAAACATACTTACAAATTGACAGGTTTGTTTTCTTTTTCTTTTTGAAATGGAAAAGAATTTTCAGTTTGTGTGTGTGTGTGATGTAGAAACTTAATGTAGAAAACGATGAGTTCATTTGTTCTGTAGATTTGTGTCTTTATTCACATTTGTAAAGTTTCTACAATTGTTACCTTGATTCTTTCTTCTCATGGACAAAAATCCATTTACTATGTGTATGAGTGCTTACATGCATGTGTATACGTGCAGCTGGGTGCCTGCGTGTGTATACGTGCAGCTGGGTGCCTGCATGTGTATACGTGCAGCTGGGTGCCTGCATGTGTATATGTGCAGCTGGGTGCCTGGTTCTTCCTGCAGAGTCCAGAAGGGTATATTGGAATTCCTAGGACTGGAGCTTTGGGCAGTTCTGAGCCACCAGGTGGGTGCTGGGAACTGAACCCATGTCCTCTACAATAACAAGTGCTCTTCACTGCTGAGCCATCTCTCCAGCCTCTCTTTGTCTTCTAAAATATGCATGATGTAATCAAGAAGTTTTAAAATGTTTGATTGGTGGGGTCCTGAAATTTCCCTGTCATGTTTACTTTTGTATTTTCTATTATTTAGTCTCATAAACCTTACAGATTGGATATAATACTTCTACAAATCTCCCACTCTTCAGTGCATGGGAACTTTCCTTTTGGTTATTATAATTTTCCAGTTCTAGAGTTTCAAGTGATTATTGAATAATTTGTAATTTGTATGTGGTTGATTCTATTTACATTTTTGAACATTTGTCATGTTTTAATTTCTTTTGGTTCTTTCTCCATGTCTCCTCATTTATTTACCAAATAGAATTGTTATTTTATAAACTCAATCTAATAATTATGTATTTGGGCTCCTTCAGGGTTAGTTGATATCAATTAATTTTACTTCTTTAAACACAGCTGTTTATACAGCAGCATATAAGAATCACATTTATTTCTGTTGTTGTTTATTATATTTTTGATTTAGGTCCTTTGTAAGTTACCTGGCCTAGCCTAGAACTTGAGACCTTCCTGCCTGAGGCTTCCCAAGTTCTGAGATTACAGGAGTGCTCCATTATGTAATCTCTATGTTGATTTTCATAAGTGTACATATGTGATAGGCACCCATTGGAACTATCTGCTAATTAAGTTCAGGAAGTATCACATCAGGGGTGTCTGTGATTTTGTCAAAATCTGCTTCCTCTACACATCTAGTCTGCAGTTCTTGCTTTGGAATTTGTATTCCTAATATTACTCATCTAACAATTTTAACGGGATATTGTTAAACTACATCACAGGTTGCTATGGTACTTCGGCGTTTGAGAACATCACCTCTCCCGTGTGCCACCCGCGGTTCCTCTGAGGCTGTGCCTACCCTGAGCCTTTAAGCAGGAGCTGAGGCTTCAGCAGCTGCAGCATTCCCTTGCAGTTTCTCTAGACCCCATGTCAGACCTGCACTTGTAGACTTTGTCTTCATGGGTACCAGTTTGAAAGCATCCCATGTCAGAATAGTAAAGAACTTATTTTACCTTGCATGAAATATGAAAAGAAAGGAACTCTGGCCCCTTTATCTGCATGCGGCATACCCATAATTCTTCAGTCTCTCACAGTAAACCTTTCTAAATGAAATTCTTATACAAAATAGCTTATTTATGTTCTTCTGGGAGATGGTGATCTGATGTTTTCTTTGTCCTTAATGAGTGGGAAGAAGTTTTAGAATGTTTATTTTCTAAAAGTAACCTTATACAGAGTTCACTGCTTATTTTTAACCAAAATAATCTCCAATTTCTGTTTTAAGTTTTAGACTTTACTTTCAACAGTTTCAGGAAATTTCCCATGGAAAGAACCTTTTGTTTCATGGATAAATTAATTGCATCTCACAGAAAGCGTGTAAGATTGGTGCATACTCCAAAAACACTTTAGTAATCCCAAAATAGAAGAGTCAGAAAATACTCACTTTGTGAGATTTCATTCAGTCCAGATGCATAAATATGAATCACTTAAAATGCATCAGAGATAGTCATTATTTATAATTATGTTTTTTTCTTGTATGAATATATCTTAGCAAAATTTATAGAGTATGATATTTGACATTTCTATGATATGCTTAAATTACTGGCCACACTCTACCTGAGGATGTATAGAAATGAGCATACACAAAAAAAATCTTCCAAGGAGATTTATAGTTTTTTATCCATCTTTCTCACTGAGTGTAATGACAATATGTTGCCTATATTTGTATGTCTTTCTTACTTATTCCATTGACTGAAACTATTTGAAAGTTTATTAAATGCCCCTGTAATTATCATCTTATGATATCATACACTATTTCATCTTCACTTCAACCATTAACAACATATGTGTATCTGTTTCTACTTGTAGAGAAATAGCTTAAGGTGTAAGCTTTGAACATCAAATTTAAGTTTCAATATACTACACTAAGTACATATTCTTCCATGTGGAGAAGAGGGTGGTGTTTGATGGTTATTAACATTGTCATAAGGCACAGATTAAAGGATGATGGTAACAGGCTGGCCAGTTGAGGCAGGAGGATAGTGAGTTTAAGGCTAACTTGGACTATGTTATAAAACTGTCTCAAAAAAAAAATGCTGGAGAGCCATGGACATCCCAGAATATGTTATCTAAATACTCAGGGCTATAGGTCATAAAACTAAAAATTTCTCCACTTTCTGATTCCACTTCAGGATGGATCAATGGCATAAAACATTATAATTCTATTTATCTGAACTGTATCTTACCAATATAAGTGGAATCACTGTGTGTTAACATTCAGGACTACTAACTTCCTAAGTAACAGTGTAGAAAGAATTGGTTGATGAATTTGTTGTTCATAAGTAGAACACAATGCCCTCAAGCTGGACTCCTCTTTCCTATTCCTGTTCCTAGCAAAGATCATTTCTGGATTAGTAGTGAGTTATTTTAGGAATCTAGGTTGCCAGAGTTTACTGATCACTCACAAATATGTTGCTGAAGGACATATTTTACACTCATTCTTGTAGTAAGGAGAGATTGACATGCTGGTAACAAGAGTATTAGAATATTTCACATTGTTCCAGGGATGGGGCCATGACAGAAATTAGCCAACAATCTCACCCTTCTTTTGTGGTTGCACTTCTGCTCTAGTCTAAGTTTTACGTCACTTTGTGTATATTATGGTCACATATCACTTTTGTCAGGCCCAGGCCACAAGCACACACTAACATGTACGCGCACATACAATTTACACTTACAGATGAATTTTCAGTGTGGACAGTATTTCATGTCACAGTTATTGATATGGTGCATCACTTGGGATTCTAGCTCCTTCTTTCTCATCTTTTTCCTACTTCAGTTCCCACAACCACCACCTCTGCCAAGGAATTTGACAGGCTTTAAGGTTTTTTTTTTCCTTCCATTAATTAATTAATTTGTTTATTTTACATCCTACTCACCACCCTCTTGCTCTTCTCCTCCCAGTCCAACGCTCCCACCCACTTCTCCCATATCCCCCCATGACCAGTACCAATCCACTCTGGCACATCAAATCACATCAGGACTAAGTGCCTCCTCTTCCACTGAGGCATGACAAGGCAGCTCTGCTAGGAAAATGGGATCACAGTGAGGCAACTGCATCCAAGTCAGAGTTGAGCCCACTCCAATTATTAGGGGATCCACTTGAGGACCAAGAAGTCCATCAGCTTCATATATGTAGTGGGCCTAGGAACAGTCCATGCATGTTCTCAGGAACCCAACATAACTGCCATCTGAGAGGCTTTGTCGAGCAGATAATGAAAACAGATACAGAAACCCACAGCCAAACATTAGGTGAAAACCAGAGGGTCTTGAGGAAGAGTTAGGGGAAATTTTGAGGGAGCTGGAGGGGTCAAGGACACCACAAGAAGACTCACATGGTCAATTAACTCAGACACGGGGGGGGCTCATAGAGGCTTTGAGGTTTTAGTGCATTGGACAGGTTTTGATTCTGAACTGCCATCCTTATGTCCCTGACTATGATAAGAGCAAGCCAGTTGAGGGCACTGAATATGTCACCTTGTCATCAACACAAGGCTGATGTGTGTTGATTCGGGTGACCCTCTCAGGGCATGCATCTTTTCCTGAGTTTCAAGCAGGGCACTGCCATTACCCACCATGCTCCACAATGTTTTTATTCTTATTTCTAAGAATAAAAAATTTACACTAAGGTTTTTTTGTTTGTTGTTTTTGTTTTCATTGTAGTTGTGAGTTTAAATTGAGACCAATAATGACGTTTCCCAATAGATGGGATCTAAATGTCCAGAATACCAAAGTATGAAAACTTCCAAATAGTTTTTGATATAAACTGAAGCTTTCTAGCTTTGAATCTGACAGTGACAATAGCCTTTCCGGTCCCTGGGGAAATATGAGTTGGTCCAGTTCTTCTAGCTGAGCAATATATGAAACCCACCTGGGAGTCCTGGGGAAGTCTGGGCAACACCCCTCTTCTGCTCCATTTTCTCCTCCCACTGATGAGCTTGAAAGCCACAGGACCTATGATCTTTGTGTTTTCTCACCTATAAGAAAATGCACAAGAATAATTCAATTGCTCATGCATATGAAGTTTAAACCTATTAAGAATCTTGCAAAACAGTTTTATAAAGGCTCATCACTTAGCCACAAATCAGGAACCAATAGTTTTTCTCTCCTCTCTCTCATAAATGCTATCCCACAGATGTCTATCCCACAGATGTGTCATGCTGTTCAATATAAATTGTGAAAGGAAACTTGTCAAGAGCAAGTGCCTGATGGTGGCTGTCCCATGACCATTTTATACCACCACATGTTAAAATCAGTAACTCTGTAACCTCTGTTACATGGCTGGTCCCTCCTCAGTCCCTGTCCCTAGTTGAAGACACAGCCACTCAGCGCTTGAGCCTTCTGTCCCCAAGGAGAACACCACACAATCACAATGGCTTTCTGTCCACATTGCTCTTTATAATTTTTAAGGAAATTTGGAAGTCAGAAATACAGCCTGACTTCAGACTTCTGTCCATCTAGGCTTTTAGGATGTAAGGCGTCCAGAAAGGTTTCTTGAGAATCATTAACTTTTTCAGAGACACAGTTTTCCTTCTGCCATTAATGAGCTCTGTAACAGTTTAATGCAATGTTACTTTTAATTATCACAGCCCTTTCTTTTAAATATCAAATTCCCCTCTCTGAACTGTCCTGCTCTCTCTTCAGAGGCTCATCTGTCACTGTAAATGCCATCACTTCAGATGCCATGACAGGCTCACTCTTATCCTGAGCCTTATCTCTGTTTCCGTCCCCTATTGTACCACAAAGATCCCTTTTGCAGAGCTTACAGCTGTATCCGCTTTCCACACGTGGCACATGATTGCCTTGGTAAAGGTATTTTCTGTTTCAATCTTGCATTTTCCCAAGGGGGAACAAAGGGGACAAGCTTTCTGGAGTTGGTTTCACTGAGAAAATTGTTTAGAATTGCCTCATTCCTCAGCAGATTAACGGATGCATACAATCCCAGCTTAAGTGCTATTGTACAGCACAATTTCTTCATTATACTTTGTCCTTTCCATTTAGAAAACCCCTCACCAATTAAAGTAATACAGCCTTCCAATACCTGCTCCCAATTAAATCTGAGCTGTACTACCTGCCCCAATACAGCTGGTCACAGATTCTTACCACTTACCAGCATTCATTAGGCCTGTTCATTATCATGGGATAGTGGCAGGAATTCAAGGCACTGCCTTCCTTTTAGGGCAACACCAAAATTATCAGCTTTCCACCCAAGGTCCCAATAAGGACAGGATTAAGTATAAGGGGAAGGGATTCAGACAGTAGCAAACTGCCGTTGTCCCTGGCCTCTCAGGTCCCCTCTAACTGCATCAAAAGGATACAGTGCAGGTACAAAAGAATTTCCCTCTTAATTAAAGGATCATTTTTCCCCACTTTTCCACCTCCTAGTACACCCCAGCTTTGCTGCCCTCCTTCCCCAAGCTAGGTCTCCAAGAGCACTGTGAAAGGAGGAAGGGAAATCTGAAAGTGACCAGGGAGTCCACGCCCTCCAAGCTGTGTCACATTAAGACCAGTGCTTTCTAGCTTAGGGCCAGGCTCCATTTTTTGAGAAATGTAACTTTTCTATCTGCAGCTTGAAAAGACCCTGAGAACAGAGTGGGATGTGGGTAGGCGGATCATGAACTGTGACTTAAATACTAATGAGGCATAGTGATAACCGTGGGTTTTCCCAGATAAATTTCAGCCTGTCGACCACACACAAGTGTTCTACCAGTTTCCTACGCTTCCATTATGGAGAATAAACACAGTGGTCATTCTTACTATTCTCTATCATGACACTTGGTAAGAACAAGCAGGCAAGCAAGCAAACAAACAAGAGCAAATGCAGGTGGGGAGGGACATGCCAGAGACTGGAGAGAAGCATCTTCAAACACTCCAAAGGTGATTCAGGACAGAGGGAAGTACAGACAGTCTGCTAGTGTAGCCTCAGTGAGACAATATACAACACAGAAACTCTGCAGGCCCCTCAACAGTGCTCTTAGAGCCTGAAGGCAGAGTCTGAAAACTCTCTCAGCCTCCAGGCATTCTGCTGGCAGCAGAGCATCCCTGGCAGTAGGCACTCCTGGGACTTTTGTCCAGAATCCTGAGAGACTTCTGCCTGTGCCTGCCAGGGTGCTGAGATCTTGCACTAAAATGTCCTCTTCAAAAAAACAGATTAAAAGGTAGAAGTTGGCATCCCAGACTTCCCAAATAACCACTTACCTTTGGTCAGTGAAATTTTAGAAGGGATCCCACCCCCCTAGGACTCTGTGCCTGGAAATATTGACTGAGCAGAAGGCACAGAACTGCCAAGCAGAGAAAAGAGATGAATGGTGCTGAGGATGGGTGCTGGGGGAAACTGGCTCTCAGAGACCTTTCTGGGTCCTTATTGTATACATACGAATCTTATCAATGAACAGCACCATATGCATATACAAGGCTTTTTCTTTCCTGGGGGGGAGGTGTATATTAGTGTTTTCCTCTCAATTAACTTCTAGGCAATTTTCCCAGCTAAATGCATAACATTGTTGGCAAGATGCCAAACAAAACCTTAAGACCCAAGACTAAATTCTGCACTTACACAGGCAGCTTAGATTTTCATGTGGTGAACTGGAAGTATGCCAGCTTCTTCTACTGTAAACCCAACAGTGGGAATTATATATATATATATATATATATATATATATATATTCAAGAAACTCTACTTTAGATTTCTAAGACCACTTGAAAATTGTACTATTTTAATGTGCCTTTTAGACAAAATAAAAGAAAGATTTAACCTGCTATTAAATTAACCCAATTAGTTATTTATTCAATGTAACCTTACACTTTGGAGGCTGTTAAATCAAATACATTGGCAGTGAGTAAATTTTTGTGAATATGGAAATTATTAGATACATTCTAAACAATACATTCTTATGTCTTTCCCCAACCCATTTTACTCTGACCAGAACACTTACTTTAAAAAATATCTGATTGCTTTTTGTATAAAAAACAGAATTACCCAAGGTGTAATGAAGGGCCTAGGGATAATGACTGGGGGAATAAACCAGTAAAGGAGAGTAAATGAAATAGAAACTTACACACCAGCCATCCCTCCAGGCCCTGTCTTCAACCTCCCAACTTTTGCTCTCCGCTCTGCTTGCATTTGTACACGCCATGAAACACTTACTCTCCTTACATACGTTACTTTTCAAAGTCCTTACTGTAATGGGCAGTTTTAGGGCCCAGCCAAGCTTTATTGATGTTAACTTTAGAACAAAACTCTAGGGGTTTGAGCTCATGTCTTCTGGGATCTTCAAGAAAAGAACTAAAATAATCTTTTCCAGGGCTGGTATAGAGTCCAACAAATATGCCTTAGTGCATACAAAAGGTTTTGTGAAATAAAGTTTTGACAACGTGAGAGACTATGACTAGAAACATGTGGGTTAAGTTTCTCTCGAAATACCCAGGGATTACAAATCAAGGGATTGAAGATTTCATGGCCAAACTCGTTTTGTTTAACTGAAAAGAAAAATCACTAGACAAACTAAAGCTGTTTATGAGCCTAATGGAACTCAAGATTCTGCTCAATAGTAGCCAGTATTATCACCATTTAAAAAAAAAAAGTTTGATAAAATTTACAATGCATCTGGAAGTTTCAGAAAACATGCTCAAAAGAAAAGAGTGTTTATAACTCCCAAAATAAATCATAAAACACAAATATGCAACATTGTGTCTGTCTACATGAATTCAAGAGCTGGCCCTGTTGGGGCACCCAGTTGTGCCATTGGAAAGGTGCACCAGGTTTACTGAACAAGGCAGGCCCTTTCTGAGACAGGATCCTGGCTGAAGGCTAAAAGGAAGGGCAAATTTCCTACTTAAATACGTGTTCTACAGCACCAGAATCACCATGAGGTACAGCCCAGCTTCTTTTTTTTTAATAATTTATTTTTTATTTCTTCAAGTTACATCTCAATCACAATCCCCTCCCTACTCCCCCCTCCAGTCCCACCCTTCCACCCTCCTCCCCCTCAACCCCCCCATCCTCTTCCCTTCTTTTTTTTTTTTTTTTGTTTAAGGTATTTCTTTTTCCCCCCAACAGCTCTCCCTTTCAGTCCAAAAAAATGGTTCTTTTTCTTATAACTATAAAAACAATACAAAACAACAGAAATAAATAGGCCACAATTATAAGTTATATGGCTTAGCATATATTCCCAATGTCCAGTCCATATGTATTTGGCACCTGACTTTAACATTCTACTGTCTAACCATCTCCATGTGTTTAAAGTTCTATATCTAACTCAGCTTTCATACTAACTTGCCTCATAATTTTAAAAATATCTTCTTAGATCCAGAACGCCCTCTTGATTCCTAAACAACTCAAAATTTAACTATGAGACTCTAGCTATCTATTCTTCAACCACCTCAGAGACCTGAGAGGGTTAAATATATCTGATTATATAGGAAGTGCAGGGCCTGCAGTTTCCAAAACTAAAAAAATGACATACCAGTGGCTGCCTGGACAGTTCCCATTTTCTCTCCATCCATTACAGCATCAATCTTCAGCCATTTGGCCCCATTTCTCTGACAGACATTGATTGTAGAGCAGGAATTATGAAGGACTTACCTACCCTGTCTTGGCAGAGCTAGGCTGTCGACTTATCTGCTTCAAAATTTTGTCCTTTTTGGACAGAAGTCTGTTTACACAGCCCAGCTTCTTATCTGAAGAGCTAAAAAGATGGCTTCCTAGAACACCAGTGAACCTGAGACACTGATTGTAGAAAAAAAAAATGTTAATGTGAGCTTTTAGTTTTCAACAATCCATGGAACAGTTGTTCAGATGGGTTTTTTTTTTCTGCCTGTTTGTCCCTCTATGAGTTTCAACAACAATCAACTTAAATCTTGAAAATAACTAAACACGAGTAATAAATAACCACCTCTACCATCCATCATGTCCCCTGTCTGACTCTGTGTGGACAAAAGCCAATTAAGTACTGTGTATATTTAAATCCTGTATTTAAAGAGGAAAATGAAAATTAAAGTTAAATATAGGTGACTAAAAGAACAGAAAGACAGTGAAAGGATAAAGAACAAAGAATACAGGGAAGGAAGGAAATGGGAGAAGATACTCTGCACAGGGCATTTAAGAAAAGGAGAGTGTAGAAGGTTGGATAAGCACTTGTTACAAGTTTTACTGTACATCACACCATTTGTCTTTGATTGATTTTGGATCTAAATTACTATTTTAAGCTGAGACAGTCATAATTTCACATGGTGTGTGGCTGTAGAGGTGACAGGAATTTTGTTGTAGAGATAAATCTGCATTTAGAAACTTTGCAACATTCTCAGAGATAGAAGTGACAATTAAAAACAAAAAATACCCAACACTGGCAAATGCCTTAAATATTTCAGAACAGCCTTCAGAGGGTTATTTGGCTTAAAAAAAGAAACACGACAGTTAACTTGTTTACTATACAGAGCTGGTATTTAGCAAAATTTGAATTCATTGATAAAATTATACTATTAAATATGATCAAATTCTTCTAAAACTATGTGTTAACCTAAAATGTAAAGTAAGTTTTGTATGGTTTACTTTAGGTGAGAGTCTGTTGTATCTACAGAATATACTTTATATAATATATATTTCAGAACAGCTGTGTAATATGTTACAGAATGTCTTATGAAGAATGTAGAATGTAGTAATATCCAAGAATGTAGTTGCTACAACACGTGATTTTGTAGGGTTAATATATATTGCAATATCTTTTTGTTTGAAATACTTGGCTATTTCATGGAAGTCAGGTGATTTTATGAATGGATGAATCTCATCAGTATGGATTAATATATCAACAAGCAATTTAAAACTAGTTTAAAATGTCCTTTTCTCTGTCTTCTTAGTAGGAAAAAAACATCTTTTCCTTCTTCAAGGACAGTCTAGGAAAGTGGGAATGGTTCATACTGTATATAATTACTTCGTTGAATTTATGTCTAAAATTAACATAATTTGACAAAACTTTTATTACTATGTAAGAGTGATTTTAAGTAATTCTAAGGACATGTAGCATTAGACTCTTAGGAAGAATTTTCTGCTGTAAAATATAGACTATATTTGTATTGATTTTTAACTTTAACATGTATGATGCTGTTATTAAGGCTAAGATAAAATGGTGTTTACTCAAATTTAGGCTAAGATAAAATGGTGTTTACTCAAATTTCTTGTTTTGTTTTTTTGTTTAAAAAAATCTATTAAAATACCAAAATATTAGAGAAGAAAATTTGATTTTAGGAACATTTATTTTGATTTAAGTTGAATTTTCAAAGACCAATGCTAAGTTCTCTTGGCTGTCTAAGTGGGCCTGCTTGCCCAGTGACAGACAGACAGTCCTTGAGAGCCAAACCCATTAATTTCCACCTAACCTGGCTGTACCTTAAAGTTACATGGAGCAAATCTCTGTGGTATTGATGCCTTTGTCCAGACTGTGAATTATGAGAAGCCTGGAACAGTGGTTATTAGGAGTAAAAACTGATGTACAAGACAAAAATAAATAGATACGTAAACAAAACATGTAAACTTCCTAAGTGTAGAATTAGTGCCAGAATCCCATGTGGGCAAATATGTCTGACAGCCCAAATCGGAATTTCCATTGGAGGCAAATGAAAGGTGACAGCTAGTCTCAAACTCTAGCCACAATCAGCAGCATGAGAGAAGGGGTTGCCTAAACTTGAATCAGAATCCAAAATTAGGGTCAAGCACACATGGAGGGGCACGCCAGGGAGTCCACAATGGGCAGGCCTGAGGACAGGAGGCTGCCCAACATTGGCAGGTTCCCACTGGGGTTTTAAGAGGGGGCTGCAGATAAAAGAAAGCAGGAAATCAGGGGTGGGGGTTAGGGTCAGCAAAGAACTGAGCCCTCATCCATCTCAGGCCACACCTGGCAGCCAGGCCCACACCCTGAAGCAAAGAAGACTCAGTAAGTGAAGGTTTAGTAAATGGTAGGCATCTCTACAGACCAGTTCAACACTGTGTTTATTTATATAGGAATAGTCTCCACTGAAGCACTAGTAACTTAAAGCCGGCATTTATTCATAATTATCAGTATATCACTTAATTCTATACAATCAGTTGTTACTTCTAAAATAATGAAGATTTCTTGCACTCAGATGAGCTACTAGAAAATACGTGCTGTTTCAAAATGTCATTCTTCCTTCTTTGCACTTACTTTTTATTTTTGTCTTGGGATACAAACTTAGTTTGTCATTTCCCACAGAGTTCAAAGCACAAGAGAAGCTTTCTCCTGGGTTCATGGAATTTCCAGCTGATTGGCCTTCTGCTTCTCCTGCTCTTGTGGTTTGGGCTCCAACACACTCTGCTCCTGCACCGCACACCACTCTACCTGCAGCCATTTTTATGAGTCTGGGATATTTCCAGGCCAGTATCTCTTCCCTCTCCCTGCAGATCTCAGTATGTGATAAATACTTTTGCAGCCTCAGCTACTGGTTTAAAGTGCTGTAAGGATTGGAGGATTGAAGAGACAGCCTCTGGAACTCCCTGTGACTAAGGTCAGTCACACCTTTTTGATCAAGATTCACTTTCATTTTCTTATGAGAACTCCACTTTGCTTTTCTATTTTGAATCAGTCACTTCTGTTTAAGTACCACAGTATGGTATCTAATCTATCATCTGTCTGTCTATCTATCTGTCTGTCTGTCTATCTATCATCGATCTACCCATCTATATTTACCTAGTTATCATCTATCTATCATTGATCTACCTATCACCTATCTATATTTATCTATTTATAATCTATCTATCTATCATCTCTCTCTCTATCTACCATCTATCATCTATAATCTGATATTTATCATCTATCTATCATCTGTATATTTATCATCTATCCATCCATGTATCGATATTTACCAGAGTGTCTATATTAGCTTATTTGTCAACATATATCCCAACTAGAAAATAGTCTGTACCCATCTCTCCTTGGTACTGGTTCGGCATGTTGTAATTATTCATTGGAGCAGCTGTTTGTTAATGGATAGTTGATGACTAGATGGATTCACAGATGAATAAATGGGCAGATGGAAGACTGAGTGGAATATACAATCAAATATCATATCTTGTTTTCTTGGGTTCACAGCACATTGCCCATTAGTACAGAAGACAGTAAATCTGCCATATTTCTGCCTCAACTTGGAACTAAGAACTATTTTATTTAAGCTATACTATTTAGAAAACAGTCACTATGACATTTCCTTGGTTTTCCATAGCACTACCCACAGTAAATTGATCCCAGTAGACAATAGTTTTAACCAAACTTTCAAATCTACTATTGGTGGACAAATATCACTTCTACAATTTAGTATCATTTAATAATCAACATAGTTGCCACTGCCTTAAGAGAGACTGCACTACGGCATGGCATGTTTTATATGCACAAAAGAAAAGTGTTTATATAAAAAGACCAAATAAATATCTAGGTGAAAGGACATCATAATTACTATTGTATACAATTAGATACTTTCACAATACTTTGATTATGAAATTATTCATTATTAGCTCATATATCTTTATCCTTTTCTTAGAGTATGAGTATCTTTACATATTTAAAATATTATACATAGTTGATATTCATACTGTACTGGTTCCTATGTAAAAACTGAACGTTTGCTCTATCATGTTTTGACAATTTAAAAAAATTCATGTCTCCATCCAAAAAAATCCTTGATACAGTAGACTGATTCTGGCATAGGTATCATAATTCAGAAATGTGTAAAAAAATGCTCAGAGAGAGCCATAGCTAATATCAGCATCCTCACACATCGTATATAGAGGCATCATGGAGCTCATTGTAGCAGACCCTACACTATAATTACATTACACACGTTTTAAATTATCATGATAATTTAAGACTGCAGCTTTGTTTGGGGGCTTAGATTTTCCATATTCGTTCTCACATGTGAATCATTTAAATGGTTGAAATAGAATCTGTTTAGCTGTTTTGAATTATATGAATGAAAGAAAATATACTTTCTCTACAAAGCAAATTAAGACATTTAGAGATTCAAGTGAGACTTAATTTATAAGCTTGAAGTTTTGGAAGTAAATATGAACTTAGAAATATTTCCTGATTTCCTTTGAATGTGATTTAAGACTATAAATGAGTTAACTCTTCACTATAGGCTGAGTGAAATGATCAATTGATTCAATGATCTTCATTTTGCTCCACAAATGTTGAAGTTTAAGTGAGCATCATAAGTTATTTGGCAATTTGACATGTATTCAGTTGTATATTCTCTGTATATACCCCATCCCAGGGGTGTGTCAGTACATGGTTCTTCTTTTGAATATGATTGCTACATTTATGTCTGAAGTATAATCACATAAAATGCAAAAGTTAAAAACATTAATCACACAGACTAGGAGTCATATTTGTTGTTGGCAGTTGGAATTTTAATTGGAGACTTAGACATGAGAAATTTTATTTTTTCTTAGGAAGGCTGACCCTCAGACCTCTATGTAGTCCAGACTGGCTTCAAAGTTGAGGTAATCCTCCTGTCTTAACCTCCTCTGTGCCTGGGTTACAGGCACTATCTGTTATTTATGCTACTTCTCTATGCAGGCTTTGTAGGGAAACTTGGCAACATTTTCAAGCAACCAATGAAAGGATTTAGAATAAAATGTTAAGGAAGGGATAATTCTAGCACCTTTTCTATAATTGAAATTCAACTTTCGGACATTAAAAAACGCCAGTTAGTTCATATCCACCCTGCCTTATTCCATGACTTCACTCAAGTCAGACAAACTCTCTCGGCATGGCTGCTGCTTGCACATTCACCCCTGGATTCAGCAGGACCTAGGATGATTACTTTGAACTTTTACTCAGTGATATAAGTACTTCAGATTATTATAAAGCTCCACATGTAATAGCTGACCCCCTGACATTTACAAAACACCCACAGCTGCAAAAGGACATTGGGTGTAAATCCCTGAGGACTCAGAGCAGCGGGCAAGCCGCCCAGGTCTTCAACTTTCAGTGTGTGACGTAGAGCATGACCAGCAGATGTGCCTGAAAAGGGCTCCTCAGACACCGGCCCGAGCTGGAGCATCACGCAGTGCTACAGCTGTGGATTATCCTCAGCAGCGGCAGAGCAGTTAAAGCCAGTGCAGAGGACTTGGCACAACGTTGTTCCCTGTTTTCCTTTGTGTAGGCCTAGAGAATTCATTAAAATGTCTACTAGCCAAGGGGACATCTCTTTCCAAATCTCTTCCGGCACGAGGCCCACAGGGCTTTCCTCATTGCTAAGCGTACACTACCTCTCACTCAAACAGAAGCAGAATTGGCTGGTTCCATAGGTCAGTGTTACGTGTGCAGTGTCGATATTCAAAAACAACATACGAGGTAATGCGTTTGTCTATAAAGATGGAATTCTGAAGGTGCTGGGACAGGGAAGCTGCAGCCGTGTGGCTGGCAGTGCGCATATCATTTGAAACCTTGCTCCACTTGAATATCCTGCTCCGAAGCTTCGCATGGAGATGCGCAGTCATACGTCAGCCACTGCACGGAAGTGACGTCATCCGTTTTCTGTTCTTCTCTCTCAGTGTTGTATTTCTGCGGAATCCCTGTAGACCTGGCTGCAGTCTTCTGAGATTTAAATTAATTTGTGTTGGGTTGGGAAAAAATAATATTTAGGAGGTAAGTATTAAGTTGTTCTGTTAATTCCTATTTCTAGATACCAATCTTCAACATGTATGTTGTTCCAGTTCTTTGTTGTATATGTGACACCAGGAATCCAACACTTGTGGGATCCGTGTTCTCTGGGCTCTTCACTAGTCCTTCATGTGGGTGCTTCCTTGCCTTGGAAAGGAGTTGGCAATACTTCCAAGTTGGTGGACATTTTTGCAGTTTCAAATCTCAGTTTATTGAGTCTGTGTAGAATGGCACTGTATCACTTAGATTTGTACAATGAAAGCATTTTGCCATTGCCTTCAATGACAGATATCAGCAGTAGTCAACAAGGAGGACATGCAGCAAATTTAGAACTATGAGTATCACATATTAATAGTGTTATTTTATTAAATGACTTTGTTATGTTTTTTTTGGGGTAGGCCCATGGAGCCTTATCTGAAGTTCAAGTTTCTATGTAGAGGAGTCTAACCTTGAACTTGTGTTGGTCTTCCTCCTTCTGTTACCAGTGTGCTAGGACTATATAGGCCTGTACCCACAGGCATAGATTTCATATTTTCAGTTCTGAATTTTGGTACTGGGAATCAAATTCAGGAACCCATTTGATGGGTCAGAAAAACACTCTACTATTGAACTATATTCCAAAATAAACTTATCTGTAGTTACAGAAAGCCAATTATTTTTTTCCTAGCACGAGTTAAGAGACAATAATCTACAGCAGATACATCCAAATGTGGTCACCTGAGACTACAGAGAAGGTTGAGATCTGCCCCATTAATTTGACTGCTACTAGCCACAGGAACTTTGACAGTGTAACTATATCCAGTTCTTTTTCAATTTTAATTACTCCCTAGAAATTTGAATAGTGACTGGTTGAGAGTCATTCAGCATGAATTTGTACATGTTTCCATCTCTCACTGTGTGCTTGGGGAAGTTAGTTCTCTGAGACATTGGTCTTCCATTTGTGAAACATGGATAAACATGACCTACCACATGGGGTTGGTGAGAAGGGTGGGAATAAGATGATAATGTTGAAAGTAGTGCCTACCACAGGTCAATCACTCAGTGGAAGCCACAGGTCAATCACTCAGTGGAAGCCAGCTCTAATGATCATGTTTTGGTTCTGCATTTCACGGAAGTTAACCGAGTTGAGCTATGCTTTTCTTAGAGTGGCAGCTAAAACAAACAGAATGTAATAGTGAATGAGTCAGCAAGTAGGCTTGTGTTCAAGTCTGGCTTGGAGCAGAAATGAAGTGGATGGAATGCTGGGTGTTTAACAAAAAAATGTGAGCAATGTGAATTCTTCAGTATGATAATATATGTTAACTTCAATATCTGTATGGACTTTTAAAAGCACATTTTAAAACTGATGTGATAAATTCTGGAGGTTTACTTCTGAAAATAAATCCATAAAACACAGAAAAACTCATTTTGTATATATTCATAAGACAAGCAGTTTTTCTATTAACTGTATTCCTAATGGTGCTCAATCTATTTGAATTAAAATAGATAAAACTTTTAGAGTAAACAGCCTATTCAGACTATTGGAAAATGAACCAGCAATATTATCAAATCTATATATAATATGAAGTTTTGCTTTTACCCATGAATAGAATGTCTCTAATTAGCATCTCCCTTGGTCAAAATTAACATGAGCATTTTAATAGATGGAGCTAACCAGAGACAGCATCTGAGAGCTGGAAGGGAGATGAATCAAGCCATGCAAGTCCCGTGCAAGCCGTCTTCTGTCTCATGTCATCTTGTGTTTGAGTGTTATGATGTTAAATTATTTCAAAGTAGAATCATGTGAAATATGAAATTGCCTAAAATGAGTACTTCATGGAAAAGATGATCTGGAGTTGCAACAAGAATATTGGAAGCACTGCAACTAGAATCTGTTCATGGCATGTTCAGAACGGAACAGGCTTCAGCCTGTTAGGTGTTGCCTCAGTCAGGATGGTCTATTACGAAATGCTTTCAGAACTATGTTTAAAGTGGTTGTGTGAATTCACCACTTCTAAAATGATTTTTTTCCTTGCTGAATTTAAGTTGTTTGAAAATGGATATGTATTTTTTTAAAAAGCAATACCAAGGGAGGCCAATATCAGCTACCATCATCAATAAATATTTGCTGAGTTCTGGGTATCTAGATATGCACAGTGTGATCGGGCTTTCAAAGCAGGTGGGAATAGGATTCTTTTTCCTTTAAAGTTAAATTCTTCAAGTTAATCAATGGAAGTCTGTGAGCCCTGTCCAGGCAGCCCTGCGATTATATAAAAACATGCTGTGTGAGCGAGAACACAGTCACTTTCATGTAGGGTACAGACCAAAGGGAATGTAAACTACACCAGTTACTCGTGACTGAAGAATGTTAACCACTGACATGTATGCGCCCCATCTAAAGGGAAGCTGAGAAAATTCCCAATCCAAACCTGGATTTTGGTAGGATGCCGATCTGCTGATTAGAGAATACTAGTATGGTTGGGAGAGAGTCCAATGCACAGCACAGTGTAATCACTGAGGCTCTCCCACAATACCGTTATTAAGGACATATCTGACTTATGTACTGGAAAGTTAACAATAACCCAGTTCCAAGGGTCTGATCTGCCTCAGTCAGACAACGCAGTGACATGAAATTTCTCCTGAACATTGAAATCTTAATATGTCAGTGTTTTCCCCATTTCTCTCTCAATTGATCTTTCTCCCTCCCCCTGCTGATCTCTTGTCCACCTAAAATATTGGGGCAGTCTATATGCACTTGATAATATAAAAAGTACACATGCAAAATATGTTTCCAAGCATTTTCAAAGCATGTCCTTTCCACCTTGTAAACCACGGCTCTAGCTCTGTATGGTGTATCCTTAGAGAGTGAAGTACCATTGGGGCTTGTCTGAGATGACCACACATTAAAAACAATGCATAGGGTGCTCTCTCATGGTTGCAGATTTTATACTGTTCTGGATTTCTCTTCTGCTCCATACAGAGCAGTTGATTTCACTGTAGTGTATTTCTACGCGTAGAGGTTTTTTATTGATCACTGAATATCGCTACCTTGCAAAGAAATGAACACATAAATTGAAATTCTAAAAATAATTTTCTGTGACCCCCTATGATTTATGTTGATAATGTTTTCTGCATGGGTTTATCATCATAACTGTATTTAGCACACTGAGATGGAGACATTGCAAATGAGGCGCAATTGATAGCCAAGGCAAGGAGCCTGAAGATGCTCTGTGGCCAGGTGGTCTTCCACATGGAATTTCTGGGTCCTTGGGTGCTGGGTTGTCTGTAGGACTCATCTTTGTGATACAAATTCTCTGACAATTTTACAGTGAATAACATTTTTTCCTGTTTATTTATTACTTCAGGTTACATCTCCATCAGTGTACCTTCTTTCTACCCCTCTCAGTCCTGCCCTCCCACCCTCTACCCCCATCCCTTCCATCCTACTCCTCTGGAGTGGAGTGTCCCTACATAACAGTCCCCCACCCCAGTTCAGCAGTCATATGAGGGCCAGGAGCCTCCACATACACTGGGGGTCTACAACGCAGCACCACTAGGGCAAAGTGTCTCATGGATAGGAAACAAAGTCTATGTTCATGTTCCCTATGGTGCATTGGCTGTAGTATAGTTACCCTGTACTATATGGCTAAAATCTGATTATAAGTGAATAGATGCCATGTGCATCCTTCTGAGTCTGAGTTAGCTCACTCAGGATGAGCTTCCGTAGTTCCATCCATTTTGCTGCAAATTGCATGATTTTGTTGTTTCTGATGGCTGAGTAGTATTCTATTGTGTAGATGTACTACAGTTTTTTTTCCATTCCCCAATTGAGGGACATCTGGGTTGTTTCCAGTTTTGAGCTATTATAAATAAAGCTGCTATGAACATAGATGAGGAGATGTCCTTGTGGTTTGGTGAGGAATCTTTTGTATGTATACCCAGAAGAGGTATGGCTGGGTCTTGAGGTAGAGATATTTCAAGTTTTCAAAGATATCTCCAGAATGATTTCCATAGTGGTTTGTACAAGTTTGCATTCCCACCAGCAATGGAGGAGTGTTCCCCTTTCTCTGCAACCTCGCCAGCATGTGCTGTCATTTGAGTTTTTCATCTTAGCCATTTTTGACAGGTGTGAGATAGAATCTCCAAGCAGGTGACAACTTCCTGAACAGAACACCAACAGCTCAGGATCTAAGACCAAAAATCAATAAATGGGACCTCATGAAACTGAGAAGCTTCTGTAAGGGAAAAGACATGTCATTGGAACAAAACGGCAGCCTACAGACTGGGAAAAGATCTTCACCAACCCCACATCTGACAGAGGGCTAATATCCATAATTTACAAAGAACTCAAGAAATTTAATGCCAAGAAACCAAATAATGCAATCAAAAAATGGGGAACAGAGCTAAACAGAGAATTCACAAAAGAGGAATACCTAATGGCTGAGAGACACTTAAAGAAATGCTCAGCATCCTTAATCATCAGAGAAATGCAACTCAAGAAGACTCTGAATAACATTTTTTTTACAGAGTCGAAATCACGCTTATGCCTGAAAGGAGAGCATCTGATACTATAAATTAAGAATCTTCTCTTCTAGTGTCATTGCCTTTCCTTAGGAGGAGGCTACACAGGAGGAAGGAATAACAAGGAATTCGCATCACCCTAATATTCTGCATAGTCCCTTGGTTATTTCAGCATATAATGATGGATACTTTAGGGAGAGTCTTAATTTAATTTAAAGGAGACTTTGTAGGTATGTTAGCAGTTCTGGTAGCAATGGTCAGGAATAAGGTTGGATTCCATTGGTGTGTATCCTCTGTGCCCTTCTGTGCTGTGGTTCTTCCCCACTTGCCTTTACATTGATCTGAACTGGACATAAAACTCTTCTTTTCTTTTCTTTTTTATACACTTAAAATTTTATTTGTGCATGTGTGTGTGTGTTTATGCATGTGTTAGAGTATCCCCAGAAATCAAACAAAAATATTGGATTTCCTGGAATTGGCATTATAGGTGGTTGGTTATGAGTTACATGACGTGAGTGCTGAAACTCAAACTCCGGTCCCCTGAGAAAGCAGCAAGTGTTCTTAACTGCTGTGCCATCTCTCCAGGTCTGCTCTTTGTTGTTCTGAGTCACAAAAAATGGATTAGTCCATTACCTAACAGCATACATATCAGAAATATCCATTAATTTTAAAGAAACCCTCCACAATTTTAGTTAGTTATTAGTAGTATGTCTCCAAAAACCAAATGATTTATTTTCACACAAAAAATGAGATACTCCAGGTTTTCTTTAAAAATTGTATTCTTGTTAAGTTATATGTAAAATTTCATTTATTAAAAAAGACATCCAAGTTTAAGTCAATATAAACATCTAATTCTGATGTCCCAACTCATGGAAGCATGAATATGTCATATAAAATCAGCTGGAAACCATCCACATTCCATAGAAAGTATTAAAGGCAGAATTTCCATGAAAATAGAAGGTTTGAGTCTCACTCAGAATATGTACACATTAATAATTCAGGTACTGATCAAATGAGCTATTTTATTGTATGAATAGAATTTACCACTTCTAACAAAACAAACATTGATTTGGGAATTTGGAACACCACCACAACATGTGTAATGAAACACAATTTTCTTCCATATACAGGCAACATCACAAACCTTTCCTTTTAGTCCAACCAAAATTCTTTTAGAGGTCTGAAAGGTTGGTTTTATTTGGTACATTAAAAAGCCAAATGATTTGGGGAAACTTTGAACTTGCAAATACAAACTTGGTCTATTCACTTTATGTCTAAATCAATGTTTAATTCCTTCATATTTTGGTATTTTCTTTGTGAACACACTGGGATTAGGACTGTAAATTCCCCAAGCACTCTTGTCATCCCACAGTATGACACGGAGACAGAAGGCCAGAATGATGCTTGCCACTCACAGACTTGCATCAGAGTCGAAGACAGACCAGCACATCCTTACTACAAGTAGAGAATCCCCAGACATGAAGCTGAAATGGGAAAGTTGTAAGTGAGAGCACCTGAACAGGAAAACAAGTTTCAAGTCTTTGAGCCTCCACTACTTGTGACATGTCAACTGAAGAGAGTCACATGAGGTCAATCATAATTACAACAGACAGACACTGGTGTACCCAGAACTCAAGGGGAAATCTCTTCATTTTCACTCTCAGGAGCTTTTATCTACAAGGCCTCAGTCATTTTCTAGAAATCATGATGAGAGACACTATGGAACTAAAGTCTTCAGAGATGTGTGTGGCTGTCATACACTCTCATTCCTGTGATGAAGAATTGACTATTCTTATGAAAGGGGGACAGATAAAAACTTAAAAGCCTTTGGTTCCTCTTAAGTTCGGTTTGGATTCTGTTGCTCTGTGAGTTTTTTGCCAACTTTATTGAGAAAACAAACTGAACTTCCTTTGGAAGTCAGGATCCTCTGCAGGGTGTCCTGCCCCTGAGTATTTCTCATTCAGAGTTTTTGATGTTGAATTTTGCTCTTGTTCTGTGGCATAGCCCATGTCCCAGCATCTCTCTTTTCTCTACCTTGTTCATTATATGTCTTTTCTGGTCTCTTCCTCACATTCTCTATGTTAATGTCAAAGGTGGCTCAGGTTTTCATTGGTTTCATGCAATGTATCCAGATTGTTCTACTGGAAAGAAAGATGAGTCAATGCTTCATGGTTCTCTAGCCTGCACCCTTCACACACAGGAAGAGCTGTTCACCATTAGATGGAGGCACATTTCAGCCTGGGAGACTAAGACCATCAGAGACAAGAAACATACAGCATGGAAAAGACCTGCACAAAGGCCAACATTGTCCAAAGGATGAAATGAGGCCAAGATTTCACATGACTCGCTGGTCACAAATGATGGAAGTTAATTAATTTATGTTTATTAGAAGTTCTGCAGACAAGCCCTGTAGCATGTGACAATATGGTACACATATGAGCATGCTAAATGACACTAGACATGAAGTGAAGGTTGATGGAAAGGGAATGCTAATTATTTCTTTAACACTACAGACTTTTAAAGTTCTCAGTTAATTATGCAAATTCTTTTTAAGAGAGTTTTAAAATTCTATTTGAGGAACTGATTATAAGAAATAACTTACACTATAAAAATTATTCCTTTTGGAGCTGGAGATATGGCTCAGCAATTTAGAGCATTTTCTGCTCTTGCGAAGGACCAGGGTTCAATTCCCAGTTTCCACAGAGTCTCACAACAGTTTGTAACTTCATTTCCAAGTAATCTAACCCCCTTCTCTGACTACTATGGGCACCAAGCAAGCATATGAGTCACAAATAAACATGTAAGCAGGTTTTCATAAACAAAAGCTAAAACAAATCTAAAAAACTTCTAAAATATTCCTCCTGTTACATGAAAATGCCTAGGGACATTTTAGTCACTTAATTACCATTGGTTTCAGTGAGAGACAGTGTATGTCAACTGACCTGGTTAATTTTCTCTTTCAAGGCACATGGTAGGTTACACTCCTTCAACGCCTTCAAAATGGGCATGGTTATATGATCAGCCCTCCTCAGTCATACACATACACACACACACGTGTGTGTGTGTGTGTGTGTGTGTGTGTGTGTGTGTGTGTGTATGTATATAAGAAATTTTAGGAGTCACCCTAGGGGACAGAATTTGAAAGCAGATTCCTGTGTGAAGATGGTGTTTCCATCACCCTGGGTTTCAAGTCTCTCAATGGACCAGGGGACTTTTCTTTCTTTCAGGGTCCATCCACAGTTGAAGCCAGAAAGGAAATGTTAGTTTGTTCCTCACAGCTATTGCGATTCTTCAGGGTTTGAGCTATCTCAGTGCAATCCAGACCATCTGGATGGAATGAGACATTTTCTGGTTAGTGCCCTATCATCTGGGCCTCCCTCTGAAATTGGACTTTTTCTGGCAACTTTCAAAGACTTTTGAATCTGCATTCTAAGTGACAGCACTGAAGAGATTGCCCTGCTCCCAGTGAAAACATAAAATGTTGATATAATCCCCTCAAATGTTCTGATAAACTATGGCCCAAAACACCCATCCCATTCTTTTTGGATCCTGGAAGATGGCCACGTTGACATACCAATGTTATATTCATAGATCCCCCAGACAGTGAGGTTTACAGCATATGCTTCCATTTCAGCTTTGTAAATCAGTTGTAGCAGTCAGTTCAGTCACAGTGTTCTGTCCAAAACAGAGGATGATTGTGGACAGGCATGTGGGGTGAAGGATTATGGGAGAGAACTGAGTGCTATGGGTTAAAAGGAAGTGTATTGATACTGTGGGAGAACAAAATCAGCATATCTGAGATACAAAAATAGCACAAGTCCCCACATTAAATTCGATGAATCTCAGTTTAATCTATATATGATAAAATATTCAGGAACTCAGAGGAATTAAATATTTTAGTAAGAGAAAGATATTTTAGCAAAAGTCTTTTGCAGTCTCTCTCTCTCTGAAATGAACTTGACCCAGGGTCTGAATGTGAAACAGTCAGAGTAGGGCATGTTCAATGTCATGTATGAGGCTGAGTTCTAGTCTCTGTAATAACCCTCCCTCTTGGAACTTCATGCCTCCCAGTCACTGCACTTTTGAATTATTCTTTTGAGATCAGTCAGGTATCACGTATGGACTGGATAGGAAATAAAATTGGAAATACTGGAAACTAAAAACATAAGTGCCATATGGTAAAGTAATCCCATTTCTGGGTATATAGCCAATGAATTAAAATCAGTATGTCAACGAGACATCTGCACTCTCATGTTCATTTCAAAATTAATCACAATAGCCAAGACATGGAATCAATATAAGTATCCATCAATAGATGATTGAATAAAGAAAACATGTGTGATATATATGTGAAATGGAATATTATATAGCCTTAAAGAATAATTAGGTTCTATTATTCATGAGTATATGAGGAGAGAAGAAAACATGTCAGGTCAAAGAAAACAGGCACAGAAATATTTTATATGTTACTATATTTCTATATGTAATCTTTAAAAAGTTGAACTCAGAGAAACAAAGAAGGCAGGTTACCAGTGGCTGGGAGTGGTAGAGAGACTGATAAAAGTACTTATGATCAACATGAAGTAATTTCAGTTAAGACTATACACACAAACTTTAGTAATTTGTTGTACTGCCTGGTGAACATAGTTAATGATACATTTCAAAAATAATAAAACATAGATTTTAACATTCTTATCACACTCACAAAAAAGTTGGTTGTTACCCAATGTCTTAAACATCCTGACCAACTATTTGTACAATACGTAAATAGACAACATATCAAATTGTATCTAATAACTATGTACAATCATTAGTTGTCAAATATTTTAATTACATAAATTCAAAAAAATGAAAAATTTTAAAAATGTAGCATCAGAGTTTACGAGGCATGTATGTGCACACATAGGTGTATGTAGCAGGATTTTCAAGAGTTTATAAATTAAAAATTCACTAACAGATTCAGCTCTTGCCCTAAATGGCTGTGTGTAATGGAACCCTTGAGGAAGTGACATGCAGAGACCCAGCTTGAGTGTGGCAAACTTCTGCATACTCATGTTTCCAGTCATAAATGATAATTGCTAACCCAATGGGAAATGACTAGTTTGAACTCTAACAATATAAGTTTGAAATTTTTCTTG
Organism: Lophiomys imhausi; assembly: GCA_907164525.1. NCBI lineage: Eukaryota > Metazoa > Chordata > Mammalia > Rodentia > Muridae > Lophiomys > Lophiomys imhausi. Next base: position 359,096 of record CAJQZJ010032438.1, read on the forward strand.
AGTATTACAGTACAAAAATAAAAGGAAATCCGTATAACTTAAGTAATTGGAATTTATGCCCAAATCGAATTATGAACATGGTATTTTTTTTTAGTCTGTAATATGGGTGTAGACATTGTATCTTGAAAGTGGTTGGCTATCAAATTTGATATGTGAAAGCATTCTGCCTCGTGAATCAGTTCACAGATGTAAGGTGGGCTTTTATATGTCTATTTTCCTGAGCAACAGCATCATACAGCAAATGACAATCTTTCCTGTCATATTTGGGAGCAACTTCACACTAACGGCAGACTTGGAACATATTAGTATCACTGGTACCAGACAAAGCCAGTGAACTTTCTTCCTGGTTAAACTGAGATTATGAAAATGATATTGATAAGTATGAAAGAGTATTTTTCTCAAATCATAAGCTTGATGGTTTTAAAGGAAGCATGATTCTCAATCAGAAATCCATGTTCATTGCTTTCAATTCATACTTGTATGTGAGTCACTTGGATATAATAAGTGGAATTTAAATCATATGAATACTAATCACATTTTAAATATTGAAATTCTTGCATACTTGGTATATTTATCATTTTCAATTTCTGCATGTAAGTGCCCCATTTGTTAGCAATAGGAAACAGCAACAGTAATATTTTCTCCCAGTACATGTATGTGTATGTTAATGCTATGATTTTTGTACTGTGTAAGTTGATTCTCAGATTCACATACATAGATTCACATGTTCACTGTTTAAAGGCACTGGCAAATGAGACCATGAGAGCTAACTCATCTGTAAGCAGGACTTCAAACATAGACCTTTAAAGATCTGCTCAGAATATGTCTCAGAATTCCATTTGGCAGTCTGCATGGATCTGAAATCCTTACCCACCCCATATGCATTAGAGGTATTCCATTCAATTCCTACACAAATCTTTTTGTTTGTTTGTTTGTCTCCTAAAGTGGTTGCTTTCTTGAAGCTCGGTTTGCTATTTCCTTAAATCCTATCTCCCCCTGCTGGCTGTGCAACATGGAGCCTAGATAGCATAAAAAATATCCTGCAGAGGTTGAAGGCAACTAGTAAGAATAACTGTGTATAAGTGTGCACATGTACACACATGCACACAGCAAAACCAAATTGTTTGGCAAAGTAAACTCTGTCTTGGATTAGAATTTTTAAATCAGGAGTTTATAAGCAAAATTTTACTTAGAAGAGTAATGCAATTTTAACACGAAAGACTCAGGGTAGAATTTATGTTTATGCATTCCAAAAAGACAGTAGTTATAGCTTTGATTGTATTGTCACATAGACAGTTTGATAAGTGGCTCATGAGAATATGAAGGAGACACACACTCCTAGAACCATATTCTGATGCAGATATTGGTAGTCCAAGATCACCACCAGAAATCCAACAAATAGTTAATTTGTTGTATATCACCTTCATTGACCTCTCACAGCATGAAGAGGTGTGTGGGCCTTTGGGAATATCCCACCTCACCCGTTTTGAACTACAGTGGTCCTCTAACTACAGCAACGGATGTGTGACGTGGGAACATTTGCAGAGACATACATGGAACCGCAGGAAGCGTTTTCAGAACTGTGTCTACATGGTCTGCAATTTACATTAAATTGCTATGTTTTGGTTAAATGGCACCTTAGTTCCCAAGCAACTCTTTCAATAGTTGTTTCTTTAATTATTATTTAATTTTGTGGTTATGACGGGTTTTCAGTTAAAGAGGGTACTACTGACAAATTCAATTAAATGAAAATACAGGACTTAATGGTCCATGCTAATGCTTCATTTCATACATAATATTTTATCATTTTCTGTGCAAATTTGTAATGAGTACTTGGTTTGTATTAATAAATGCTTACATTGGGCCACATAAAGTATAGTAATTAAAATACTTTGCTGATAATATTTACTTATAAGTGCTCTAAAAACAATTAACCCATTGATTCCAATGGCTTTTTACTAAATCAACTTCAAAGAATGTAACTCGTTGGCATCAAAACTATTCTCCTGATTCTACTTTTAACCAAGTGCCCTGGGTGCTCTTTTATTGCATTTTAATAGGGCTCATCATGCATCTGCAGCAACACAGAGTCCATAGACTCATGGCAAACAAAAAATTTAAACAAAACTACCACTTTTTTGAATTAGGTACAAAGGACATGTGTTCCAGATCTGATTTCCAAATATTTAAACTGAGAAACGTAACTGTTTATTGTATTGAAATGAACAAGTGTGGGCTGTCTTTTGCTCTTTAAAGTAAATGTTTCTCTATGGCCTTTTATTCCTTCATAACCTATAACAGAAGCCATCTGTAGACAATTTACATTCCTTCTTATACCAAGAGAAGATGTGCTGCCTCTACAAATGAATGAAGACCTGTTTACAAATACACCACAGAACCTGTTCTTCACAGCTCGGGTCTGCAAGAACGGAGCTCAAAATCAAACACGTTCGATAAGCAGGAAAAGAATTTTATACTGTGATTTGAAGAGTGGAAATTGGTGCGTTTGTTTAGGGTTACTCCATTTTCAACATCAGGTGAAGACAGGACACTCACAGGATCTCTGAAATGTCTCCTTCAGAACTATATTCAAGATGGCAGGTCTCACGAGAGTACCAATAGAAACACTGGACATGTTGATGACAGTGTATAGTGTTCTTTTCTCCTAGGTACATTTTGCTATTGATGCTGTCCTTAAGAAAAAGGAGGAATAGAAGGGCCAAAGACACAGAAAGTGTTGAGATTTTAAAGTAAAGGAAAATGAAAGAAAACCCCTTGAGGTAGTCTCTTTAGAGATAAATACAACAAAACTAGAACAAACAAAATTGGTCAAATTACTAAAGTTTGAAACATTGGTTCTTAAATGTACACAAAGTTAGGACTCATCAGAAAATCTTTGTGTTTGTAAGCAGTTTAGAAATGACAATCACTGTTGTCAGAGTACAGCAGAAAGAGTTCTATGATGGAGGTACTGCAGGTTTCATCTACAATGCTTGAAATCAGGTCCTTTTAAAGACAATCCCCAAATTGATTAAGTCTGAAAACACAACCCCAAGTTATTATTATTTTTAAGGTGGATAAACAAGGATGGCTTCTGGCCAGAGACTAATAATAAGAAGTTTCATTTAAGAGTGGCCCTTTGGCTGGTCCTGGTGGCACAGGACGTTAATCCTAGCATTTAGGAGGCAGAGGCAGGCAGATCTGTGTGAGTTTGAGGCCAGCTGTGGGTGAAGGACAAGCAGAGATACACACAAAGAAACCTGGTCTTGAAAAACCAAAGGGAAAAAAGAATCCAAACAAAATGAAACAAAACAAAACAAAAAAAGTGATGCTTTGAGTAATTTTCAAAGGTTTGACAAGTACAGATCTGCTGATATGAAGACACTAATATAACACAGTAATGTATAAGCAGAGTGGGAACTGGGACTTGGAAGTAAACATACATCTTCAAAGAGTGTAAGTCTGGCCATCAGAACTACATAGCCCAGCTACTAATTAGCCCCACCATGGACTACCTCAAGACCTTTCTGAGGACCAGTGAACTCTGTGGTATTTCCTGTGTACAAGGCTCTTCGTTGCCATAAGTGTCAGGAGTGACAGAACTGAGCACAGGGTCTGCAGAGGCTCCCTCCTTCAGGACAATGTGATTTGGGCAAAACATTTCACCCCAAGAAAGCTATTCAATTAAACTTGATCACTTATTAACCCTCAATGAACTCCTTTCTCACCTAAGTGATTAGCTGTGTTTCCTTTCATTCTGAAATGTAGCCAGGGATGTCCAAGGTTGATTGTAGTGTCAATCCATGGGCCATCAAATCTCAAAATACTGGAAACCTTCAAATTAAAGCATGAAATGAATGCAGCTAAATGTTTTAATAATGCTAAATTCAGAGTTGATATTCAAATATGTTTTCCACGTTCTGCTCTTTGAAAGTAGCTTTGAATCAGAAAGTATTTTTTTTTCTAAGTCTTAAACTAATCTTCCTGTGGAGAAGGCTTCTTTCAAAGCATTATTGGCTGAATCATTTCTCCCTGTTGGCCCAATAAGATCTGATTCTGCTTCTGGCATGGTAAAACATGTCAGAACACCAGGGGACTGGGGCTCTGTGCACTTCCAGGTTTGCCTGCTCTGCTCCTTTCACGCTTCACAGGCTTCAAATGCAGGAGATATGAAACTGTCCCATAGGGTTGCCTTTGGCAAAGTGGATACATATGCCTTCTGGAGTCCAGGTCTGATCCTTGACTCACTGAGAAAAGAAAGCCTCTCCGGTTGAGGGTGAGGAGGAGAGGACAGAGTCTTGCCTAACAGGAAAAAGGGGCAGGCACTTTGCTCTCTCATGGCTTGCTTCTTAAGGTGTCTGTTGTTTGGGAGTTGATTAAGCAAGGATTGGCACCATAGTAGCAGCTCTTAAATAACGTGGTATTGAACAGATGATAGTATAGCTCATCAACCAAATGACCATACCCAAATCTAAGCCAGGCAAACTAAGAAGTCTTCGACTTGCCCAGTGGGAGATGTGTAACACGCCTAAATGAAGTAGGTGTTTGTGATCTCAAAGCACTGCCTGTGGCAGCATTCGTGGACAGGGAGACTCTTCATACATGTGCATATGTGAAACGCAGGTACCTATCACCTTGATGTGTTCAGTCTCATCTGAGCCCATGTCTCTTCCTGTCTCCTTCATCCAAAGTCATGAAAGCCTCACTTGCCCTGTTTCTTTCCCAGTTCTTTATTCCTACTCCATTTAAAAGCATGTTCCTTTTACTGTGAGTTTTGGTATTCTACCTGCTTTTAATTGCACGCTGCAGCCATAGGGCCAGCCACTGCCCCAGAACCCTTAGCGCTAATTCATGTTTTATCGGACAGTAGCAAAATAGCTGAAGTTGGCCATCAGCTCCTGTGGCCTATATTTAAAAGTTATAATCTCCTTTAAAGGCTTAAGAACTCAGTTTCTAGGTCTTCTATATGTTTGTTCTTTTTTTTTTTTCTCTGTTCTGTGCTCTTTGTTGTCTGACCAGTAGACCACAGAAAGGAGAGGTGCTCACTAACGTGAGAGGTTGTTCAAGTTGGTCCTATCCACATGTGCATTCCATTTTATTCTCAGAATGAAAAGTTATCAAGAGTCAGTCAAAAGTGTCAGATCTTCAGTCACAACTCAAATTTCTAAGTAAAGCAATTTAATCCGAGCAAAATATATCATTAAAGGAAATATATAGCCTTCAGAGTATCTTGATCAGATATTTTGCAGACTGAGAAATTAAGCTTATAATTCCTTAAAAGCCATGCAGCCTAATAAAGACAATTATTTACTATTAAAGTAATTAGGATCCTGTTTTGCCTTGTTTGCGTGTATGTGTGTGTGTGTGTGTGTGTGTGTGTATGTAGATCAAGGTGGAGAAATTGAGAAAAGATAAAGAAAGGAGAAGCAATATTTTCTTGTCTGAAATGATGGCACAGATGAGTGAAAGGCCTGGATTTTTATCATGTTGGGATTTTGCACCATTAGGCTGACTTCATTAACTAACATATAACCCTCCCAGCAGGAAGCAAACATGGAAACCAGCATCTAGGAGAGAAGCTGTCAGAAGCAGATCATGGCTTTGCTGGAAAAAGAGTTTGGTTCCATCATGACAGTGGGGGCTCAGAGAAAGCCTTTTCATATGCAATGTGGCTAAGAAATAAAGATTATAAATTAAATACAAGCATACTCAAATCTTCTTTCCGAAGGCAATGGTGTGCAGAGCCAACTGTAAACAAGCCAGGTGCAGCATGGTTGTAAAAGGAGAATGCTTGCATGAAGATGTGAAGGCTGCTCTAGTCAAGGGTTGTCTCACAGCAAGAAGGACATGCTGATTTCATCAATAGTTTGGTTCTGTTAAGAACTAATTAAAATGTAAATAAAATTTTAAAATGTAAATGCCCCTATTTACTGGTAGTGACTTTTTCCCCCCACTCAACTAATTCAATTTTAGTATGTATTTTTCAAGGGTTCTACATGTTCTCAATAGGACTTACCCAGAATTCAGATAATAGAACATTTGGACTAAAGAAGTTTGTGATGGATCTTCGGCAATCCCTTGTCAGTTTTCTGAACTGGCTTTCCATGTTTGGAATCAATCCAGTGTATCATACCAGGGCAGTTGGAACATGTCTGTTCAGCAATGTCCATGTGCTAAAAATCCTCCTGAGAGTTCTACTGAGAGAGGATTAAAACTTGTCACTATGCCAAATGGCAGATCTTTGTTGGTCCCCTCTGCAGGACACAGTGATGTGAGAGCTCATGTTACAGGTTAATTGCTTTCAGGGGTGGAGTAGCCTCAGTAGGGTTTGCTTTGGCTTAGCAGAGTATCAATAAGGAAACCTGACACAACCTGACCACCAATACCAGGGCAGAGGATTCTGGCAGACCAAGGCAACTAAAGGCCTGTGGGAAAGCTCAGCACACTGAGCCCATCTGATATGCGCAACCGAGAAGGATTTTCTCCATGATCTGTTCCATTAATGTTGAACAAAAAGGACCTTTCCTTCAGTATTTCTGAGATTCAAACAAACAGTACACAAAACATTATGTTTCAAGTGCAAAATGAGAATGAAAACAAATTCGAGGCTGCAGACAGAAATTTGGAGAATCGAGATACTGCCCACTCAGTACATTTTCTTTTTCTTTCTTTCTTTTTTTTTTTTTAATCTGAACGCAGCTCTGATTACTTCACTTTACTTCACATTTTCTTAAATAAAAATAAGATTGCCATGAGTGAGACTTGGGTCCCAATTTTATCCACTGCATTTTCTTTCCCTGGCCTGATTATAAACCCCTGAAAAATCAGCATTCTTTGTACAATGAGGATAGTGCAGATCTTTCTAACAGCCTGAGTGATACTAATTACCCATTCTGTACTTGGAAAGTAGATGTGATACACACGCTCATAGTCGGTGTATGACGAGGTAGCTGGCCTGTCAGCGTTTCCATTCTGTGGGAAATGCTTGAATAGATTTAAGAAACAGCAAAGCTGCCTCTTTTGCTTCAATCTACATTGCAATTTTAGCAAGCCAGCATTACTCTGAGCAGTATACAGTATATCCTAGTGTACACAAAGTCCAATTTGAATCTGTGGGATGAATTAAAATACCATATACTAAAGAGCTGTTCAAAAATAGTAAACCACTGTAGCTACCAGCTGCAGTCTCTTCTTTTGCCTTAAAACTCTTCTCCATTTAAATAAAACCAGCATATGGCTTATCCAAGCTACACCTCTTAATACTAGGATAAAAACTGCCTTGCTTGGAACATTATACAGCACTGCTGAAGTATTTACAAGGGCTGATTAAAAACTTCTTCTGTGGTGTCACCCCCTGCAGGAAAAGCAGTATGCAAAAGGTAGGGTCCACAGTAAAAACTGATATGTCTGATGTTTTCAGTTCTCATGCCGCTGCTAGTATCTCATCCTGCATTTCTACTCCAGTGATTCTGTAGCAAGAAACAACCATAGTAACAATGATGGGACCAGTGCTCCAGGGCCGACCACCTAGAAAGAACTGGTCTGTGTTGCGAGTCTGGGCCCTGAGTGCAGTCCCTGAGCTTTCTGCATGGCTACTGCAGAACAATATCCCACACTCAGTTCCAAAATGTGCTGTCAGTAAGGGCTCTGGCACCAGCGCGACCTCAAAGAGGGGGAGCAGTCCCCATGCAGCCTTGGTCAGTGACTGCTGGCCGGGTGGGTGAAGCGGGGTGGAAGGACGCACTCTGGGACACTGACATTCGGTTTTCCCATGCTCTCACAGCTAGCAGTCCACAGGGGTTTCGCTTTCTTCTGTCTTCCCAGAGGGCCCTTTCTGCCCCCGCCTTTCCTGGTTCACCTCTCCCCCACTGTGCCCTGCCTTTGCTGAGAGAAAGAGACCTCAGAGCCACAAAAGGCCAAGGGTAGCTCAGTTTCAGACCCCAGGGCAACATGTGTTCGGCGGGGAACAAGAGTGCAAGAAACATTGCATATAGCGGTTAATGCTGCAGACATCGAGGTTCTGATACAGCGCTCTTTGTAGCCGTGCATATTTACTGACATTCAAAGGGTTGGGCTCACATACCAGACAACAGCTATTGAGAACACAGGCAATCTTAAAATGATTAAGACCCCGGAGTTTACTAAAGATACGGTATGCAAAGAATCATGAGAAAGCCATAGAATATTAAAAATATTAATAATGTCAGTTCTAATAATTCAATATGAGATTTATTTTAGTCCAATCCTATTCCAAATGGCATACCCTGTCTTTTTTTTTTTTCCTGAGAATGAACAAAGATCACGGAACAGATTGTAACCTGGGTAAATTGCATGTCTGTTTACAATTGTATTTCACATATTTTATATATCATTTGCAAACTATTCCCCAAAGAAATATGCATCAAACTTTTGGAAAAAACATTTGAAGATTTGATGACAATCTGCTTTCCTTTCATTTGTTTCAGATGCTGCTGAGATCCTTGTATCTAAACACAGTGTCCTGGACTGGGTATCACTGGTTTCTTTTATTCTTTCAGCCTTTATATGCATAAACTACATTTCTCGTAATGATATCACCACAATTAAGCAAAAAGGATGGAAGAAGCAAAAATCCTTCTAGAATACTGCAGTTTACATATGCAATGTAATCATAAACTTTGGATCAAATGTGCACGTCAAGTGTGTTCCACTCTCGCTTGGAAAACACAAGTCCTTCTACCTAATACTTGTTCTTACAGGAACAAGGGATTCATGAATTCCAAGACTTGTCATCCCAACGACGTCTTAGGTTATGCTTTCAGGAAAGCAGTTACATGTTGCAGCAGATTTCGGAATACGTTTTCGTAGTCTGCACTTTGGGGATGGGAAACTACTCCCTGGTAATTAACTGGTTCCCCTGATTTAACTGTCAAAACTGAAGCCTAACATTGCTGTAGCCTTCACCATTAGAGCAACCAGTGGTGACTGCCCCAGAGTGTGACTCTCAGCAAACACTAGAAAGGGTGGAGAGTCAGAACTGCTTGCTAAATGGCTTCACACAGCTCAGTCAGTCTTACCTGTACCCTCAGTGTATTAATTGAAGCTCTCTACCTCCAAGTTAGCTCGGAGATCAGACAAAAAGTACTCTTTCATTAAGGGCACATATTTCTATCCCACTACGAATAAGGGCTCTTGTATCATACTCAGACTAAACACTACTGCACACTTGATATTTAATTACTGTTTGTACTTGAATTTAAAGCATATAAAATACACATTTTCAAAAAATCATTCTGAGAAAAAATGGATTGCGACTGTCATGTGGACTTTGCATAGGTATCTAATAAATACATGGGATGACTAATCATTGTGATTAAGAAAAATAAAGCCCCCATGAGTAAGGGTTGGTTTTTGGCTTAGAAACTAAACACACACACACATTTCATAGTAAATGATATGTATCACCAGAGAGGCCCGTTAAGGAGCTTGGGAAAGGGAGCAGTTACTCATTGAAAACGCTTTTGGCCACTCTTGACCTTTGAGTTCTGAACTTAAAGGACACATAAACAACACCATTCTCCAGCAAGTTGCCTTGATAACCTGCTGGAAGTGGGACAGAATATCCTGCAGCCATTTGACATGCACAATTTAGCAATTATGTGGTTGGGGAGGAATGATTCTGTTAGGCCACTGGGGACTGCTGGTGTTTACAGCCTTTGCAGATTTATAGAAAAACCCAAAGTCTAACCAGGCACGGCCAGCATCACAGTAGCACAGTATGATGCGGACAGTCTCAGGCAAAAGCAGACTTGCACAATTTCACACACTCACGTCAGTCTAAATCTAAAAGCAGGGAGTAAGGGAGAGTTCACGGTCTTGCATTGAAGCCATCCATTACTGTATTTAAAGGACAGATGTGTAAGTATCACAGGAAAAGTTTTTAATTACAAATTAAAAAATAATAATTTTTCTCCACATGAAGAAATGGTAAAGCTTATTTTACTTCCCAACTAGAAGAATTTGTCAGTTTTTTTCCTAGCTTCGAGACCATTACAATTTTTATTTATTTTTATTTTCCAGGACATACAGAAGTTACTGGCAAGTTGAATAGTGCCATTGCTTTGAATATTTCAATCTAATTCAGGATTCTTGATTTGTTTCCCCTGTGAATAATTTAAAACTCTTTTCTTTTGTTTAGTTTCCTTGATAGGAAAAATATGGTATTTACATTTTCCTTTTTTAAAAGACAAGTAGATTAAAAGTAGAGATTTTTTTTCCTCATCATAAAGTAAAATCATGTTCAAACTTTTATAGATTTTACGTGCAAGCACAGCTTAGCAGTTACTCTTTGCACTGCACTTCAGCGGGGGTGGACTCCACAGTCTTAAGCCCTCATCAATCAGGGACAATTGCAGCAGCATGACTGAGTCTCCTCACCCTAACCCATTCCCTGCTGCCTGGGCACTGCCTGCCAAATGTTGCAGGAAGTAACTGGAATATTCACAACACTCCAACCACACCCTCCGTGTGCTTGAGGGTCACTGCCATCCCCAAGGAGAACCCTGAACAGCTGTTCTCTAAGCAAGGAGCCTGAAGCGCAGTCAGCTTGCAGAAGATCACCTCTCACAGGGATTTGTGATCCTTCCAGCTCAACACATACTATGAAAGCAACGCCCCACACCCACCTCTCCTTCAACTGTCTGGCCCAGGACATTGAAGTAGGAGTTGAAATGTAAAGTCTAGATTTTAGCCTTGTTTTATTAAACCAAAAAGCCAAGCATGTAAAAAACAATTGCCTAAATCGGATAACGAGTTAATTATCTGACAAAGGCCATGCCCGTGTGAAAGGAAAGGGCCATAGTGACAGAAGCTTGAGGTGAGAAAAGATTGGCTGGCACAGAAATTGGCTCCTGATGCTCCAAGGACCTCAAAGTAGACTCCTGCTTCGGATACAGCCTTTGTGTAAGTGTGATTTTCAGCATATGGAATGCAGAAGGATAGGACTCCCCAAACTAAGTCACACAAAATTGATATTCACCCACGGGGACTTAGGAACTTTTGGGGATCTACCTGGCAAGGAAACGTATCTGAACGTGTTTCACAATGCAACAGTGGGGTGATGGCTCTTGGATTGCAACTGTGTTCGTCTTGAACAGATGTATTTTGTGCCTTGCAGCCCCTGCACAGAAATATTGGCTGAAACTCCTGTTTTAAAGGGGCTAAGCATGATGTTTTTCCACGTGCTGAGCAACTGAACAAGAGCACATGCTCTGTGCGTGGTTATCAAACACCCCCATTACAAGAAGCAACATCAGTGATGCCTTTGGTGGCATTTCTTAAAGGAATTTGGGAAGGCAAAATTGGCCTGCTTCATGTTGATATTAAAGAAAGCCATCGAATAATATTTACTATTTTGTTTTCTTAACATATTAGACTCTCAGACTCCTATCCCAAGGATCACACATGAACACGGAATAACGCCTGGTGATCAACGGGATCCTTCGGAGTACCAATCATGACTACTATCTTAATCGGGAAACGTCTTAGTATCCTGTGTGGAACCTTCTGGTATCACCATCTCTGAACTTTTATGGACGATGGGCTAATCGTTGACCTAGTCATGACCTGCTCTACCTCATGATGAAATAAATAGAAGGTAACTTCTTCTGTAGATGTAAGGAGATTGATGTAAGAGAGAGCAACTCAGGTGCTCCCTTTGATTCCTGGCGTCGAGCAGATGTCTCTACAGTTTCCTTACTGGTTGCCTCCCTCTTTGAGTCCCAACCACCCACTCAATGCATGCTCTACTTTTTCTTGGCGTTGTTTCCCCCTGAAACACTTTCTACAGCTTGAGAAGACTCCCTGCTTCTCCATCTCTTTCCCTCTCTCTTCCACTGAATAAATGCGAGTTTACTGGGACATTTTTTGTTTGTTTGTTGATTAGTCTCTCCACACTGTACAGTCTAACTCACACTCTCAGCATAACTCTTTAAATGTATATTGAGTGAGTGAATAAATGAATATATTAACAAATGAGTGAAAATGGGAGATTCTTTCTAAATGTATGTTTGGCATCCTGGGAACTTACTTGGAGGTTTTCTTTTCTTTTTTCTGTGTATTTATTGAAACACTATTTTTCAAAAATTCTCAGTCAAGTAGGATTTTTGTTCCAAATACATATTTTTCACTGTGTTTTCTGTGGTACAACTGATGTTAAGTTTAGCATGGGAGTGAGTGTTTTGGTCATATGGGTAAAGTCTTTGCTTATTGATGTCAGTCAGTATTCTCCAAAAGGCTCACTGTGTTCACTTCCTTGCCAAGGGAATGAACTATGTTTTGGAGCCCAGCAGGGTGGCTAGAGATCCAGGGTGTGAGAGCCCAAGTGGCCAAGTCCACAAAGTACATTTGAGTGGATGCTGTCATGTTTCACACTTAGGGAGAGCACTGGGGCTATGATCTCCTCAGTTGAAGACCCTGAGCATGGAGTGGAGGCTGTCATG
>CAJQZJ010032438.1:378334-390818 GCA_907164525.1 Lophiomys imhausi
ACACACACACACACACACACACACACACACACACACACACACACACAAAATCTTAAAACAAAAACATCCTAAGATTTTAGAAACACAAACAATAATAAAACTGTAGCAATACACACTATTTGTGTGTGTGTGTGTGTGTGTGTGTGTGTGTGTGTGTGTGTGTTCGTATATATGAAACATACAGCTAAAAGCATGGTGTGGATTGAATTAAACATTTTCAGTGAAAAGATGTATTGGCCAGCAGATTGATTTAGTGGTAAAGGTCATTGCAGTCAAGCCTTGCTATCTGGGTTTGTTCTCTAGAACCTACATGGTAAAAGGAGATAAAGGGCTCCTGTAAAGTTGTCCATTGACCTGTATACACTGGCAAGGGCGTGTGTACAACACACTCATATAATTGTTTTTTTTTATTTCTTCTGTGATTTATTATACGTATATAACTAAATTTAGTTACCCAAAAAGCACAATCTAAAGTAGGAAATAAATTGTGGTAGTGCATTTAAAATATTTTTCATTGTCTTAAAATTGAAAAAGGGTTATAATTTAAAATATATTGTAATAGTTTTAAAGAGGTATGTGTATATCTTAAAATAACTAGCAAAACCAGGAAGTTATGTCATTAGCAGCTTATAGAAAATGTGGGAGAAACCAACTTTGCTCATCTGAGGCTTCTTCCACAGGGGATAAACCATGTCTGATACTGTTAACCTGGTTAAAAACAAAAACAAACAAAAACATGATTTTGAGGGTAGGTGTCATAGATCATAGTGGAAAACTCACTATGATTATTTCACTAAATTGAAAAATCCCTGTAAAGTCTTTAAATATTTCTGTTTATGCCAATAGATATATGCTACTGCATATATACATGTTAAATCAGAGAAACTTCCGTGAACAATGATGAATTCAGAGATTCATGGCTGCTCAAGATACTGAGGACAAGTTATGAAGGGTAACTCAGGCCTAAACAAGACATTTGTAACATGCCCTTGTGGAAAAGACAGCAGAAATAATATAAGAGCCAAAAGATACAGAGAGGGGCTGTGAAATTCTCTATTCAGGGCTTGACAGTCATTGCAAACATGACTTCACTTCAGCTGAGGAGTGTTGACTTGTGCGTACACAACTGTGTTCGTCCAACTCTAACCATGAATGAGGGTTGGACCCCTAGGCCTCCCCTCCCTGTGGAATGATTGGCTCGTGGTAGATTCTGGAGAAGCTACAGTCACGTCTTTCTTTGTATCCTCAGTGGTGAGCCTACCAAGCTCAAGTGAACAGTGCTGATTAAAACGATTAAGTTATAAAACAAATAAAAGCACATGACTGTGGGAGGGGGAAATGCATAGGATAGAAGAGAGATGAGAAAGGGTGAGGGTGAGAGCAGCCAGAACACACTACATTTTTATTTATAAAATTGTCTGAGAATCATTTTAATCAATATAATAAGTCACTGGAAAATAGAAAATAAATAAAAAGGATGATGAATCAAAAACTAAAAGGCAGGAATTTAAAAAAGGAAGACAAGACAGAGAAGCAAATATAAAACAATATGATAGTAGACCAAAGTTAATCTATGTAACCAATTAAATTAACTGTTGTTATAGACTGAGTGTCAATGGCCTCTGACAGGTCCAGACTTAGAGTGATTAGTTAGCGGTGCTATCTTAGGAAGTCATGAAACTTCAGGAAGCAGATGTGAATGGAAGTAGGATGCTGAGGGTTTTCCTGATGCCTTCCTGTTTTACTCTTTCCTTCCTGCTTAGCCAAAGAAGTGAGTGAGGTGTTCAGCTACAAACAATGTCCACCTTATGCCCTGTCTAAGCACACGGGGCCAAGATACCACAGACTGAAGCCTCTGAAAACATGAGCCAGGATAATCCTTGACCCTGAAAGGCTTTTCTATGGAGTATTTGGTCAGAGCCAAACAAGAGTGAAAAGTTGGGTTCTAAATACACAAGTCATTCAAACTTGACATCTCATCAGGTTAGTTTAAAGGCAGCTTTAGTATCATTCTTTAAAGGTGCCAGACATGTCCTTACTATGATAATACAGTTTATGTGAACCCATTTTGAAACACTGACTTGAAACTGATAGTGTTTCAAAGTAACAGTCACGACTGGTAAGGTACAGTGCAAGTAACTAGGAAGACTCAATAACACAAGAGCTCTTACTTTGCGTGCTGTGAATACATCTCTAAAAAGGTAAAGGCAAGTTTTCAAAAGCCAGCAAGGCAAGGGAATACTCTGTGAACCTGTAGAAGTCTATGATGCATTTTTCTTAGAAGATGTAAATAACACGGTGAATGAAATGGCTTTAATCATTTCAATAGAACAATGCAACCAAAAATTCAAACTTGTAATGTTTTCACTGAACATAGAATCTTCTCCTAAAGGATTCTAACTGTAATGTTTTCCTAAACATGCAAGGCTTATTATATAATGTACATGGTGTATAATTATATGTCCTCTGCTAAGAGGAGATTTGAAATGGACCTCAGTCACAAAAATCTACCTAAAAATTCTGCAAATGTGTGGTGGCTGGTACATGGCATGCAGATATATGATCTAATCAAATGAGAATCTCTAGGCACTTCTGTCTGAATAATACTAGCAAGTAAGTGAAACCTTTCTGACAAAGACATGCCCATTTTAAAATATATCTGCTGAGAAGAAAAAAAACTATCTGCAAGTGAAGTATGCATCTCACGAAACTACAGAGTAATAATGACTTGAATCAAAAGATGTTGGAAGGGTGAATCAGGTAAAAGAGAAGTGGTACCTCCACCTCGAACTCCGCATGACACTCAAGAAAATACATTCATTTCTCAGACACCCACCCAGTTGGCAAAATGGTCCCCAAACTAGACAACAGAAAAAGAGAAGACACAAATTGCTAATATCACAGTGAGAAGAAGCACTTCAGATCCTTCAAGAACAAAATAACAAAAAATTCATCAGTGTGATATCAATATCAACAGCACCAATGAGCAATGATAGGCTATTCTGTCAAAATATATTTTTAAGTTACATTTGGCTATTTAAATGTGTACTACTTGAAAATCACAGCATACTAGCTGAAAACTAAAGAAATGGAAATGCATATAGTCCATTGTATTAAAATAAATTGTTTATTAAAAACCTCCTCACACATCACTAATATAAGTTCAAAGAGCCTTTCTGTTGGATAGTTCTACATTTTTAAGAAATATATATCTGAGATCTTGTCTATTTTATAGACAGTAAGAGCAGAGCAACCCTTCCCAACACATTTAATAATTAGCTTTAAAACTCTGAATCTAAATCTAATTGGCATAGATGAAAAGATCTCAAACAAATACTCAAACTTGAAATCCAGAGTCTACAGATGAAGAAAGACGTACTAGCTTCAGAGTGGCCACATCTGAAGAATTTTATTCCTGTCATTTACCACACTAACATTTTAGGAGAGATGATAATGTCCTCATATATATATATATGTCCAAATAATGCCAAGAACTGTTCCAAAGAGTTTGAATCAATTTGGACCCTCCTTACTAACAGGATGCACTGTGTTAATACCAGATGTTCCCATGGGAGTATGATTTCTCATTTTTATTTCAGTTCACTAAAATTATCACTTGGCAATAACTTCATGTGTTTGTTGGCCAATTTGATTCCATCTTTCTAGAATATCAATTTGTATTTTATTTTCTTTCTTTTACTATTTACCCTCTTTTTAGAAATAGAATCTTGCTATGAAGCCTAGACTATTTTTAGAATTGTTATCTTCTTGTCTCTGTCTCCCAATTTGGGATGGTCCACAAAATGTTTATATAGAATGACTCTCCCCTATATACTCCTTTCTTATGTACATGTGTGTTCATTTCAAATCCTTTTTAATTATTCTGCATTTTTCTCTACACACCAGTAGGATATGCTGAAAAGACAAAGGAATAAGAATTCGGTAGTTTTTAAATTATTTTATTGATGTATTTTGATTAGCTTAGTTCATTCATTTTCTTTTTAAAAATGATATGTTATTATTTTGTGCTTATGTGTGCTTTGCCTGAATGTCTGTGTGCACCCACATGAAGTCCCCATGGAGGTCAGGAGAGAGCAATGGATCTCATGAAACTTAAGTCCCAGACAGTTGGGAGCAGTCGTGTGAACACTGGCAGCTGAACGCAGGTTCTCTGGATAAGAAGCCTATGCTCTTCATATCAAAGCCATCTCTCCAACTTTATATTTATGTAGCCTGGTAAACCAAAATTTTCCTTAGAATTCACAGACATTATTTTATGCATCTTCTAACAATCCTCTATATTGTTTACTAGAAGCTATGTGACAACATCCTTGATAATTTAGTCTATGTCAGTCTAAGTTGTTTTCATATGTCACTAGGCAAAAGCCAAGTTTTGTTCCCCATAGGGACATCACATTGATCTAATAAAGAAAATTGAGAGAGGAGGTAACTAAAACTTTGTCCACTGTTTAACAGTGTCCATCTTATCTCAAATGTCCAGATATGTGAATCTAGTTCTGTACTCTTCATTCAATCCCACTAATCTGCTCGTGTATTCTAAACCATGCTTTCTTATTTATTTTCCTTATTCTAAAATAATAGTTTCTTATTTATGGTTCATATCTTAACATGAAACCTATGATATATTTTCTTTCAGAATTGTTTTATGTATTTATTGTTTTTTGTGGAATATATATATATACATATATATGTTTTATATATAAACTATATATGTATATATATGGTTTATATATAAATAAACTATAGATGTATATATACATATATCATACATTTATTTGGATATCATATATGTGATATGTATAGACAAGGCTAGCCTTGGACTCACAGAGGTTCTCCTGCCTCCACCTCCCCAGTGTTGGCATCATCCACTATCACCACTGTATCCATTAGCTCCTGAGTGCACTTTCATTTCCCTTATCTTTCAGTGTAGAACATCTGTGCCTTTCAGTTTACCTACATCCCCACACTACTCATTTCAAAAATACCGTCTTTCCGACAACAATTTATAAGGGGATATTTTGGATTTTATGGTGTTAAAATATTGATGTTCCTCAGTGTTAGGCTATGATTTCTAACCCATGATTGAATTTCTGTTTCCTATTAGTCATATACAGCAGTAATAATTCCTAAGACTTGTGAAGACTCTGGTAAGGGGTAAAAGAACACACTGCAGAGTTGGCTTAGAAAATGCTTAATGTACAAGCATGCAGAACCACTACTGATAGACAGCTGTGTGTCTGTGGAGACTCAGATGGAAAGAGTTTTTTTTTTTTTTTTTAAGACAAAAAAAGGCACCAGTGTACATTCATGGCTTGGGTGTGAGAATAATGAAAGCCTGTAATATAGGTCTAAGATAAAGTGAGTCAGCTTGTCAACAATGATGAGGGCTTATTCTTTAGGAAGCATGATCTGTAGTTGTCAGCATGGCTTCTTGCTCTCTTGTAATCATGCAGCCATTACAAATTTTGATCATTAAAAGTCAGCAAACAGTGGATCCCAGTTAGTGTGAAAGGCTCAAGATAGATCCTTGCTCTGAGCAAGGGAATAAGGAGCTGTGGGGAACTAAATGGAAATCAAGCATAAATAACCAACATATATTCAAAGAGAAGATTGGTTGTTGGGGGGATAGTCTGGGGGAGGTATAGGGGAGTGGGGAGAAGGGTGGGACTGGGAGGAGGAGAAAGAAAGGGATGGGGATTGGAATGTAAAATAAACAAAAAAGTAAATACAAAATAAATTAAAAAAAGAAACAACTAAATATATTATCTCAGAATTAGCAATAAAATGTTTGAAAGCATAGTGATCTACGTTAAGAAAATTGTAAGACTCCTCTCCTTCATCTGATTTAATGGATATACAGGGACTGATGACACATTAACATGGGATCTTTCTTTCGTTTTTGGGGCTCACCATGTGGAACTGCACAAACAATGGCTTTGCTCTCCCCTGGAGAAGAAGACTTTTCCCACTCTCAGGGTTCCTTACTTGCCTATAGTTCTTTTTGTAGAGTTGAGGCCTCATGGGCTTTCCCCCATCCTCTTTGGCATGTTTATTGGTGTTGTCCTTGTTCAGCTAAAAAGAAAAGTACACTTTTAATAAGACAAACAAAACCATTTCTGTCACAAATGCTACTGCACACCAAGGGCCGAGAGTACCACTGACTGATCTGTGTTTGCCACATGCAAGTTGGTGAACCGGAAGAATTATTTCCAACACCCAAGTCATACCTGCCAGTTCCACCATCAACCAAAACACAGCAGCCACCCAGCAGGAGAGTGCCTGAGAGGACATGTGTGAAGTTTCTTGCCAAAGCCAGAGAAAATCCCTGCTCCTGGGATCTTTAAGACCCTGCCAGGTAACTGAGTTTCCACGTTGTCCCACTGGGCTGCTGACTCCAGGTTCCCACACCTGGAACCATGGAATCACCCCCTCCAAGACCTTCAGGCTCTCCAAGCTTTTGTCCTTCATGGTCATGGCTAGAAAAGGTGCTCTGTTTATGACATTCTGAGACACTAAATTACTAGGTTCTTGATAAAGATGTGGATAAGGGCATATTTCTGACTGGGAAGGACTTTTGTGCTGAATATTGCTTGTTGAAGTCATGTTGCTGGGCTCCAGGGAGACCAGGGTATCGATCTTCCCAACTGTATCACTATCACCAGAATCTAGCTACTAAAGGTTGTGTAGATCACCTGATGGTGGTAATCTCCTCTTGGACTGGTTTTTGTTGTTGTTGTTGTTGTTTTCTTGAGACAGGGTTTCTCTGTGTAACAGCCTTGGCTGTCCTGGAACTCACTCTGTAGACCAGGTTGGCCTAGAACTCATAGAGATCCACCTGCCTCTGCCTCCTGAGTGCTGATTTAAAGGCTTGTATCACCATGCCTGGGGGAATCTCCTTTTCTCATCCCTACATATCACTTCCTTCTTCTGTATGGATACTACCAATGGTTCGAATTCCAAGGTCCCACTCTCCAATGGAGGTTAGGTTCAGAGAAATCAGCACCTGAAGCAGAGATGTATCCCACCCCTGGGTGGGTGAAGGACCCTGAGATTGCACAGGGTGGGAAATGGGTCATGACAGGATGCAGCCAACAAGGGACACATGTATTTCTGTAGACTGTGACTCCATCTTTTTTTCATTAAGAGCAGCATTTATATTTGTGGCCTCAGTAGTTTAGTGGCTAAATGGTTTGGTTTCTTATTTTCCTCTTTCAAAGTGTAGCAATTAACTCTGATTATATGACCAGAATTTTGGGACAAAAGTCTGGGCTCTCATAGCCCTAACAAGCAAAGCTCTTAGATCCATCCCAATATGTCAAATAAAGAGATAAGTATAACCAATTTTTAAATTATTAAGTATTTATTTATTGATAACAATATTTACTTATACAAATATAAACACTTTCTTAACTACTAACCCTACAAATTCCTGCAACCCCTTTACCTAACCACTAAACCTATTGATAACTATTAAAACTATTTTTCTAACCTTTCAGTAGGATACAGTCTCTGGGGCAGGTCCTCAGTCATCAGGAACACAGTCTCTGTGGTAGACCCTTTAATGCACTTAGTAGTCCTTTCTTCTGGAATATCTCAAATGTAGATTTGTCAGGGTAAATTGGCTATGGCAGTCTCACCTTAAATAAGGCTTGAGGCTTTCTTCTCTCTGGGAGAACCCAGCAGTCTGTAAACCAACTTATTTCCTTCCCATCAGTAACTCTGCTGCTCTGCCCCAGTCCTTAAAGCTGGCCACAGTTTCATCAGGCCACTGTTCAGACAGGTCAAACCCCTCTAGGTAAAATCTGAGCCACAGGGTTTAGTCCTTGGCCTTTTGCTGTCTTGCTGAGGCTTTCTCTGCTCACCAGCTTCTTTCTGTCTTAGGGAGATCTGGCTGTCAGTTCACCAGCACTTTCTCCAGCAGTACTCTTGGAGCTCTCTTGTATAGGGGGACCTCTGGCTCCATCCTTAAATAGGATTCTCCTTGTTCCACCTGTTTCAGCTTAATTTGGGCTCTGCCCACTTAGCAGTTGAAAACAATGCCAGGCCAAATACGTTGTTTCTAGTCCAGTAAGTGTTTCCTGTTTTTCCTGGCTTCAACTTTGTTTTTCAGTCCAATAAGTCTCCTGTTTGTTTCCTGTTTTCACCTGACTTCATCCTTGTTTTTCCACAAGCTGATAAGCTAATTGCTCACAGCCAAGTTGATCTTCATGCCCTGAATTCAGAGGCTGTATCACAAACCCCTAGATATTTTCTAAATCTAATTTAATTAATCTAACTCCCTACAGATAAGTGTGGTAGTTACTTTTCTATTGCTGTGATAAGACACCATGACCAAGGCAACTTATATATAGAAGAATTTGGAGCTTACAGTTCCAGAGGGCTAAGAGTCCATTACCATCATGGTGGGGAGGTGCAGTTGAAGGCAAGCATGGCAGCCAGGGATGGATGTTCAAAACTGAGGGCACACATCTCCAACATCAAACAGGGACAGACAGAGTGAATCTGAAATGAAAAGACTTCTGAAACCTCAAAGCCTGTCCCAGTGACTTACTTCCTCCAGGAAGGCCATACTTCCTAGACCTCTCCA
Source organism: Lophiomys imhausi (assembly GCA_907164525.1). Classification (NCBI taxonomy): domain Eukaryota; kingdom Metazoa; phylum Chordata; class Mammalia; order Rodentia; family Muridae; genus Lophiomys; species Lophiomys imhausi. The sequence continues at coordinate 386,943 of CAJQZJ010032438.1, forward strand.
AGTAGACTTCAACTAGGGACCAAGTATTCAAATGCCCAGAACTATGAGGATCATCTCATTCAAACCACCACAAGTGAAGGTGAAAAGGAAAGACATGTTTAATTGATGTGGTTCATTGGAAAGAGGAACAAGCTAAGGAGTCCTGTAAACCTGAGTTTGTCTTCAAAGTACTTACATGTGCAGTTCTCAACCTGTGGGTTGTTACCCCATGAGGTCAAAGGACCCTTTCACAGGGGCCACCTAAAACCATTGGAAACCACAGATATTTTAATTATGATTCATTATAGTAACACAACTTCAGTTATGAAGTAGCAATGAAAATAGTTTTATGGTTGGGGTCACCACAACATGAGGAAATGTATTAAAGAGTCACAGTGTTAGGAAGGTTGAGAACCACTGCTTTATATTTAAACAGGGGAGGAACTGAGACAGTACTAAAGAGGCATGCATAAGAAAGCAATCTTGGACAAGGTGTAAAAAAAAGAAAATTATAAGACTGGATGGGACCACATTTATTGACCATGTACATTTTGAATATATAGATTAATGTAAAATAAGGTGTCATTAACTATATTTAACATAAGTGAGGGGCACACACTCAATTTTCCTACCTTCCAAGGTGTAAGGTAGTGTGAATAATGACTAGCATGTGTGTTGCAGAATTGTTTGCCTTCAATAAAGTGTAATAATTATGATCTTACATCCACAAGGTATGCCTTTGAGAATGATAATGTCAGCATTTATTTGTTTTGAATGCAAAATATGTGGCACCATATTTGTACAAATAAGAGCATTTCAAAAAGAACTCAGTATGGTGTGGCATAATGTAGGTTGTAGATATTATTAGTGACAGGTGCATTTAATGTTTTTTAAGTTTTGTTACATTACTTAACTTTGATATGGTGATTATAGATTATTTTGGGAATCTACAAGAATTCCTTTAGCAAGAATTATCTCTGAAATATGTCAAAAACAAGTGGGGAGCTAAGTGTATTCATGAACACAGTAGCGGTCAGTCAAATAATGTGCCATACTCCATATGGTGGGAGGTAAGCTAGCTATTTATTTAGCTCTGGGGAAATCTCACATTATAGTGTTAAATTAAAAGGTCAGGAAACAGCTACATATATTTTTTCCCTAAATAGCAAAGAATTTAAAGAAAAAAAAGGGAATTGAAAAAATGCTGTAAGAAATTTCAGCAATTTTTTGTATTGATAACTTGTGAATATTCATTTTCCCCATTGTAGTTCACTTTGATATTCCCATTTTTCAATACTAAGCAAAGATTACTGTTATAATCTTTACTACATTATATCAGCAATAGAAATTTATACTGTACTTTAAAAACAAGGGACATAGATTTTTTTTTTTTTTTTGTCATTGAAAAGAGAAAAGTCATTGGCCATGGTTTTGTTGGTGTTTGGCTTAAGCTGAAAACAAACCCAACTTCAGTGTAAATGCCTTTGGGTTCACAATAAATGATTCTTTAAAACTTACATGTCAATACTTCACATTGCATTTTAATTCTCCTTCATCATTGTTTCACCAAAATTAAACCACCGTGTCCGTATATTTAACAAGGGCAGAGGGCAGGCTCTGACACATGAAGCCATGCATGGATTCTCATCGTGAACTCAGAATAACAGAACCCTTCACCTTAGTCTTTGCCTTCCTCCTCATACTGATTGGTACTGGCTTTTCTTCTTCTCTTTCTTCCTTATTGTTTAAACATTACATACATGCATAGAATATGGCTTTTTAGGTATTTTAAAAGCAGCTTTATTATCATTTTTGTTAATCTTTTTCTGTCTACATTTATTTATTTATTTATTTATTCATTCATTCATTCATTCAAGTTACATCTCAATCACAATCCCCTCTGGTCCCACCCTCCCACCCTCTTCCACCTCACCCCCATCTGCTTCCATTTTTTTTTAAGTTTAAGGTGTATCTTTTCCCCCCCAACAGCTCTCCTTTTCAGTACAACAAATGGCTCTTTCTCTTATAACAACAAATACAATACAATACAGCAAAAATAATTAGGCCACAATTATGAGAATTATAAGGCTTAGTATACATTCCTAATGTCAAGTCCATACACATTTGGCACCTGACTTTAACATTCTACTATGCAACCATCTCTATTAATTTAAAGATCTATATCGAACTCAGCTTCTATCCTAACTTGCATCACAATTTTAAAAACATCTTCTTAGATCCAGAATACCTTCTAATTCCTAAACAACTCAAAATTTAACTATGGGATTATAGCTATCTAGTCTTTAACCACATCAGAGACCTGAGAATGATAAATATTTCTGGCTATACAGGAAGTGCAGGGCCAGCAGTTTCTAAAACTAAGAAATGACAGACAACTGGCTGCCTGGACAGTTCCCAATTTCTCTCCATACATTAGAGCATCAGTCTTCAGCCATTTCACCCCATTTCCCTGGCAGAGTAATTATAAAGCAGGAATTATGAAGGACTTGACTACCCTGTCTTGGCAGAGCTAGGCTGTCGACTTACCTACTTCCAAGTTTTGTCCTTTTTGGACAGAAGTCTATCTACAGTTGAAGCAAGGGATTTTTCTTGCCAAGTGACAGACTTCCCACTAATTCAACCATCTCCAATCGGAGATTCTTTGATGCTCATCATTTACTTGGAGTAGAATAGGGGTGCTGTCAGGAGCTGACATGTCTCAATATCAAGAAAATCTTCAGTTAATAGGACATCTTTGAATGCCATATTCTACAGATCATACATTTTGATCGAGTTCACCCCACATTCCCTCCCCTCCAATTTTATCTCCCAACTTCACGTGCCTTACTTTAAACCTGTAGAGTCCACATGGTGATCCTGGTTTGAATGTGTGTACAGAACCATTTATGCTATGAGGACCAGAACAGCCTCTCTGAGGACACATTCCCCTATAAAACTGATTCTCCCCAAACAGTGGCCATCATTGCCAATGCCTCCTCACCTTAGGATGGGATTTCAACAGCCCTCCCCCATCTGTGCTATGGTTTTGGCTGCTTTGATATTGTGCATGTAGTGTCAGCATCTGTGAGCATGCTACCATCCTATTCTAGAAAGTACTGTTTGGCTGCAGAAGTCCACTTCTTCTAACTATTGGAGCTTTTCCATGTCTCTTCTTTGATGATCTCTGAGCCCTATGGTAGAGCTGTGCTATTTAGAGCTGAAAAATCCACAGTCTCTTGCTCTCTACATATTGATTAGTGAGTATGTTTAATCTCTATTTTTTTTCTAATTCCAAAGATGCTGTGAAGGGCATGGTTTCCCTTCACTACCTTAAGGATGACTTCTTAAGGGATCATGCCAACTTTAGTTCTAGGCATATATGGGCAAATATAAGTTTCATTTTTCTGACAAGTCTAACTTGGTGTGCTGAATTCATGAGCATTCAGCTGAACCCTAGACTGTCACTCTATGTCAGGGCACTTTTAAATCTCATAGGCAGCACTGGGCTCAGTCTCCAATTCTGAAGAAAAAAAATGTATCAGGAGAACCCAGAAAGTTTGAAGAAACCTAAAATCTACCTTTATTCATACACTTAGAAATAAATGCTGAGTAACTCTGAGTAATATTTTCTTCATATCATGATGTGTACATTTATGTGTGTAAATTGAATATATATGCATTATATACATATATATATATATATATATATATAATTTTAGATCCCTTTTAAATAATCTTTCTGATAGGTATTCTCCAGTGATGAAATGAGCCAATTCAAACAAAATTAATGCATGTATATGCAGGTTGATTGTGTGCAGCTCTCAGGTGGGTTCACAGGTTCCATTGGAATGGGGCCAGGGAAGAGAGAAAGCATGAACACACACACACACACACACA
>CAJQZJ010032438.1:391218-433336 GCA_907164525.1 Lophiomys imhausi
ACACACACACACACACACAGAGGGAGAGAGAGAGAGAGGGAGAGGGAGAGAGAGGGAGAGAGAGGGAGAGAGGGAGAGAGAGAGGGAGAGAGGGAGGGAGAGAGGGAGAGAGAGAGAGGGAGGGAGAGAGAGGGAGAGAGAGGGAGAGAGAGGGACAGGGAGAGAGAAGGAGGGATAGAGGAGAGAGAGAAAGGGAGGGAGAAAGAGAGGGAGAGGGAGAGAGAGGGAGGGAGAGAGGGAGAGGGAGAGAGGAGAGAGAGAGAGAGAGAGAAAGGGAGAGGGAGAGAAAGGGAGAGAGAGAGAGGGAGGGAGAGAGAGGGAGAGGGAGAGAGGGAGGGAAAGAGGAGAGAAAGAGAGAGGGAGAGGAGAAAAGAAGAGAGAGGACCCTGTGGTCTGCAAAGTTCAGGTAGAGACTAGAGACTCAGGGTGTCGGGAGGACCTGGAGGCCAGATACATTTCAATATGTTAAATAAACACATCAGCAACTTGTTCCAGGTCTGGGTTCAAATCCCAGCACTTCCTTCTTGTGGTCAATTTCTGGGTAGGCAAGTTGGCTTCTTGGGTAAGAAAACTTGTATAATAAGCCTGATGACCTGAGTTCAAGTCCAAGGACCCGGAGAGAAGACCAAGCCATTAGGGCTGTTCTCTGACCCACAAACATAGGCTGTGACACACAATGCCCACACTCTCACACAGATCATACACACAAAATAAGAATAAGTACGTTTTCAAGAATAATTCACCAGGCTTTCAAAGTCCATCTGTGTATCGGTATTTTATTCAACTTTATGGCTCAATGGTATTCCATGTTATGGACTTACTACTTGCTTATTTTTCTGTTGATAGACTTGAGTGTTTTGGGGTATTGTGACAAATATTTCCATAAACATTGGTGAAGAGATGTATGTTGTTTATAATTCTTTGCTTTTCCTTTTTTGTTTTTTTTAAACATAGGATAAGCATTATATGATTGATGACATTTATATGAGAATCAAGAGTAATCAAATTCATAGATACAGAGAGCAAAATGATGACAAGCAGGAGCTGGAGGAAGTGGGGTAAGAGAGTTTCAGTTTGGGTAAATAAAATGTTCTGATGGGTACAGAACACCACATCTAATTTACGATACTGAACTGAACTCCTGCAAATGCCTTAAATGGCAGTATTATGCTGCGTGTATTTTATCACAATGTCTAAAGTAGCTGGACATGAGAGATAATGTTATGAACTTGCCTAACCTGGGCTAGAGAGACAAACAGACAGAAACTGACTGAGACTTGTGGGGAATTTCTGCTGATAAGGTGGAAGTCTGGGACTTCCAGAAAAAAAACCCTGAGCTCAGTGCCAAATGACAGACTCCCTTTTTTCAGCAGAACCCCCTTCCTCCCTCCGATCTGAGTTTCCCAGATCATCTAAGGAGTGTCCTAGTATCCCAACTCTTAGAAGCCCATCCAGCAAACACCTGGAGATTTCTGAAACTACTTCCCTATGCTAATGATGTTTGTTTGTGCCTTGGCTTTCAGCCAATGACATTTGTCTATGCCTCTAGCCTATCCAGAGTTGTTCCCACACACACAATACCCATGGGTTAATTAGGTATTACATTTCCTCTCTTCTGATAGGACAATTCCCAGTAATTCACCTTCAAAACTCCTCCCCATTGCCCAAAAGTTTATAATGCCCCTGATTCATGAAGTAAACTCTGTTTTCCATGCCTCCAAAAATAAAATAATGATAATAATTCAAAAGGTGATGACTTTCCTTTCTCGATTGAACATGGAGAAGTCTGGCACTCAAGGAGCCTCACTCCCAGATTATTGTTTAATGGCTATTCAAAACCAGACTGGCTTCTAATCTTTTCTTCTGAATATTGATAATTATGCATTGGATAGGGGAAGTAACCATTCTGTAACCTTACCTTTAAAATGGTTACAATGTTAATTGTTATTCCATAGAATTGATTTGGTAGCATCATATAACATTAGATAATCACTCCATAAATGTTAACTATTATTACTGTCAAAAAGAGCCCAAATGTTCTCAAACACACATCATCATTGTTTTTCTTTTTATTATGGGCCTTTCTTGTGACATTCCTATCTCTGTTTTCTTTCCTATCTCATTAACCATCTTCCTCAAATAACACTTCCTCCAGATTTACAATCAAGAGACATATTTGCATTTAAAAGTCACTTAACACATTTTGTTTGCCTTTTAAATATATAGGCTATCCACAATGAAATAGTTCAAATGAATAACATAGTCACATAGCTTTTAACACCTTTAGAAACTACCATGTTTATTTGGGACAAAATAATAAAAGTTGAAAAAAATAAATATTTCTAGAAAGTTTTTTTTTGAGAGAGGTATTTTGAAATTGTGTACTAAAAAGGGATTACCAGTGTATATATCATATATGATTTCAAGCCTGGTTTTAAAACATTTTGTATTTTTGTGTGTGCTGATTATTTGAGTGACCCAGAAAGAGGCAATCTCATCTGAAGAATTACCTGCACCAGATTGGCCTGAGGCCTGTTAGTGTGGTATTTCCTTGATTGACAATTAATATGAGAAGGCCTAGCCCATTGTGGACTCTGCCACCTCTGGGCAGGTAGCCTTAAATTATACAAGAAAAGCAGGTTCCACTGTCTATGGGGAGCAAGCCAGTGAGCAGTGTTCCTGTGGGCTCTCTACTTCAGTTTTTTTTTTTTTCCTCCAGACACCTGCCTTGAGTTCCTGACTTGCTTTTCCTTCATGATGGGCTGTAAGGTGAAATAAATCCTTTTCTCTCATGTTGCCTTTTCGTCATTTTTGTTTGTTACAGCAAAAAAAAGCAAACTAGGCCATAGTGATGTTAGGTATTTAGAAACTAGATAAATGGTCTGAAGACACGTTCATTGAAGCAGAAAGCAAGATGACATCAGTGCACATGAATCTGACCAGGTAGCATGGCAGTGTGTGAGGTGTGTTGAGCTGGCCTCCTTGAGTGAGCACTGGGAAGAAGAAAACGTCAGCTTCATTCCAGGGGAACTGTTTGCTACTCAGAGGCTACATAGCCAACAACATGCCACAGAATGAAGTTTTACTGTTTCGCAGAAACACCAAGCAAATCCAAGTGCAGCAGCAGAATAATGAAGAAAGGTGGACGTTAGGAGCGCTGGTTGGAAAACATACAGAAATTCATTTATGGAAAACCTTGACAGGTATTTATATTTGCATTTTTAAAGAGTTATTTTATGTCATGCTTATGAGTGCTTTACTTGCACATGTGCATGTACACTGAGAAAATGACCAGTGTGAGAGGAGGCTGGAAGAAGACTTCCTATCCCCTACCATGCAGTCACAGGTGTTCTGAACTGTCACTTGGGTGCTGGGAACTGAACTGGATCCTCAGCAAGAGCAGCAAGAACTTTTACTACTGAGTCATCTCTCTAGCTTGGATTTTTTTTTTTTTGAAAAGACAATGGAAAAACACTGGAGTGCAGTAATATTCATGGAAAAACACTGGAGTGCAGTAATATTCATGGAAAAACACTGGAGTGCAGTAATATTCTAGTTGGTTTTGGCCAATGCAAAGTACTAGAAAGTGGAAGGAGAGAAGCTCAGCCCCATCTTCCTTGTGCTCTTGTCTCTGCTCAGTGCGGATGGTAGCCACAGTAACCAACCTGAGTGAAGACATTCTTCTCTTCCTGGTTGCAGCTTTCTCTGATGCTGCTTTTCTGTGAGCAATCAGCCCTGGGCATGGCACAGCTCTTGTCTTGCTGGTTCCTAGACTCACATCATTCCTTCTCCTCCCACATCTACCCAAACATTTTCCCAAGCCCTCACCCCTCATTGGCTGCCTATGCCCTGCAAGTGATTTATGTGTCTGCTCCACTGTGAAGAGATAGCATTTAAAGAAGTATTTCTAAGTAAGTCTGCAAGGGTGTTTCCATAAAGGACTGGAATTTGAGTCAGTGAATTAAGGAAGATCAATCTTCATCTACTAGGGTTGAAGGCCCACCCTCACTTCCTGTGGCTAAAGTCTCAGATAAGGGAAAAAGCAGAAGAAAAGTGAATTGTATCTCTTTGGAAGCTGGAAATATCTTCAGCTCTTTGAACGTCAGGACTTTGGGTTCTCTAGCCTTCAGAAGCAGATATGGCTATTATAGCATGACCTTTTTCACACTCTGAGAACTTCAGTTCAGGTATAACATTTACATTATTGGCTTCCCTTGTTCTTTTTCAAGCCTTTGAGTTGGGTCTTTGCCATGCTACTGGCATCCAAGGTCTGTTCAAGGACCTTCCCACCTCCATAAATAGTTGAGGAAATATCCTCTTTCTATCAGTCAGTCTGTCTTATCAGATATGTGTTTCTGGCTATACCTGCTAACCCACTTTTAGAGCACTACCTGGCAACTCTGTTTAGTAGGGTTAATCTGTGATGGGAAGCTTTGTGTGGAACAAAGTCCATTTGCTGATTAAGTCAGAAAGGGCAACAATAAGTACACCTACTCCTCTTCCCATTAACCACTTTTTGGAGGTACCTCCTGTAAGGACCACATAGGAAGCCTGTTCCTGTAGAAACATGCTGCTGCCTCCATTAAATTCTGGTCAGAGATGGTTTATATTAGACACTTGGGCTTGACCAGGAACTGCATCATGAAATCATACCTTCAATTCTGGCACAAAGATCCATTGACCTGAATGTTCTTAACAGATTTTTAACTACATTTAACTTATGCTATATTTCTAAAATAAAAATCTTACATTCAAAAATCTTTGAAACAGAATAGATACCAGCTATCATTGTTTATTTGTGTCAGACTTATTACTGATATTATAATATGTTCATATTCATATTTTCTTAGGATGCTTGATAGATTTTGTAGTTACAAATAAATATGAATTCTGCATGAAGGAGCAATTACTGTGTCTATCTATAAGCATTTCCCACTGTGAACCTGACTGCTGCTTCTCTCTGCACAATACTACAGTGAATAGAATGGATTTTACACAAGTCTCTATTTTTAAAATTTGATGAATAAGGCAGCTTCATCCTGGTACACTGACATTGCCTAGACATCACAAAGGTAGCCTGCAAAAAATGTATTCTAAGAAAAGCACAGCCAATTATGGCCATAAACAAATGTAAGCGGGGCAAAGAAGTTGTCCTTCCTTAAGACAGGAAAGAACTAGGTTCAACATGAGGGCTGTGTCTCCCATCTATCAGGTGGCCATTTAAATACAAATTTAAACATTAGAGTGATTCAGTCCTAAGTTAGAAAGTAGGTATTTGAAAATCATCAAAATATTATTCTGCAAATTTCTTTTTCTAATAATAACTTTAAAAAAAACAAGGCTGATCTCTTGAATTTCAAGAATTTCTTTAAAAACTCTATGAAGCCATTTTAGATTTCTAATGAATTCTTTTAAAAATGGGCCAACTTGCCCCCTCTGTCTCTTTGTCTCTGTGTCTGTCTCTCTCTCTCTCTCTGTCCCCGTCTTTGTTTTTCTCTGTGTCTCTGTCTCTCTCTTTGTGTGTGTGTGTGTGTGTGTGTGTGTGTGTGTGTGTGTGTGTGTGTGTGTGTGTGTGTGTGTAGACATGTGGAAGCAAACACCCTTGGAGGCCAGAAGGAAGCCAGATTCCCTGTATCTAAGGTTGTAGGTGGTTGTGAGCCACCTAATGCGGGTGCTGGGAAACAAACCCAGCTTGCAGGAGCAGCAAATTCTACTCACAAGTGAATCATCAATAAAGCTCCCGTCCCAAAAAATATTTACCTTTATGCGTTTCCACTGTCATAATGTATGGAATAATGAATATACTACATCTATGTAAGATACATCTGTGTTTTTGAGACTTTTCATTTTCACATCAATTCAGACTTCACTGTTAATATGAATCCTCAGAGCAAAAGGCAAGGCAGTTGAAAGCGTATGTAATAATTTCTCAATTCCCTTTTCTTTTTTATTGTCTTTTTATGTGTGTGAAAATGAACATGTGTGTGTGTATTGTACGTACAGGTTCAAGTTAATGCCATAGATCAACACTGTGTATTGTTTCTCTGATGTCATCCACAGTGTTTTAGGAGGCACGAGCTAGACTGTGGAAAGTGTCCAGATTACCTTATGGCAGCCCATAGGGAATGACGAGTGAGGCTGCTCAAACAATCCTCATCTACCACACAGTCTTGATCTCCTAGGGACTGCAAGAATACTACTGAAGTCTCCAAAGGGACATGAGGACCTGAAAGCTGTGACTTCTTCCCCCTTCTTTACCGAAGTTTCCTGAGGTGAACTTGCCCTCCACATTTCCTCACCGACTGATTGCTATTGGTTATTGAGGCTAGCATGGGATAATCTGATTTGCTCTTCAGTCGTGTAAGGGCTTATTCACTGAACAATAAAGTTAGATCAGCCCCTTGAGTGTAGTCTCTGGAGTCTGATTCCTGGGATTCTGTGTGGGCTTCTTCGCCACTCTTCTCCCTTTCCTGGTTCCTGATCCTCACACTAGACAAGTAGTTTAAGCTGGCTGGCCTGGAAGCCCAGAGATCTACCTGTCTTCTCCTCCCCAGCGAAAGGATAATAGGTATGGGACACCATGCACGGCTTTTTTTTTTTTTTTTTTTTAACTGAAGATTCAACTCAGTTCCTCAAGATTGCAAGGCATTTATTTTATCAACTGAGCTATCTCCCATACAATTGATTTCCTTTTGCTTAAACTCTTAGGTGATTTTTGTTCTTCACAATTATTAACTATTTTTATTTGTTTTGTTAATTTAGGTAGTCCCTCAAACTGTCTTCAGATTTTCTAGGAAGCTGAGGGTGACCTCGAACTCCTGAGCATCCTGCTTCCATCTCCCAAGCGCGAGGATTATACGCATGCCCCACCACGCCAGGCACATGCTAAAATTCTTATGATGAAAACGACACAGACTCATCAAAAGAACAACACGTTTACTTATGCTTCTTGTTAATTTTATATTAACTCATTTTCATATACTACATGTGTACATTTTAAGATGTATATTTAAAAAGGACAGCATCTTCAACAAATGGTTCTGGTCCAACTGGATGTCCAAAAAGAATGAAATTAGACCATACTTATCACCTTGTCCAAGTATATCAAAGACCTTAACATAAGGTCTGACACACTAAATCTATTAGAAGAGAAAATGGGGGAAAACCCTCGAACTCATGGACACAGATGACAACTTCCTGAACAGAACACCAACAGCTCAGGACCTAAGACCAACAATCAATAAATGGGACCTCATGAAACTGAAAATCTTCTGTAACGCAAAAGACACTGTCATTAGAACAAAATGGCAACCTACAGATTGGGAAAAAATCTTCACCAACCCCACATCTGACAGAGGGCTAATATCCAAAATTTACAAAGAACTCAAGAAACTAAATGCCAAGAAACCAAATAATCCAATCAAAAAATGGGGAACAGAGCTAAACAGAGAATTCACAAAGGGGGAATCCCTAATGGCTGAGAGACATTTAAAGAAATGCTCAGCATCCTTAATCATCAGAGAAATGCAACTCAAGACGACTCTGAGATTCCATCTCACACCTGTCAGAATGGCTAAGATCAAAAACTCAAATGACAGCACATGCTGGCGAGGGTGTGAAGAAAGGGGAACCCTACTCCATTGCTGGTGGGAGTTCAGGCTTGTACAACCACTATGGAAATCAGTCTGGCGATATCTTAGAAAACTTGGAATAGCTTTGCCTCAGGACCCAGCCATACCACTTCTGGGTGTACATCCAAATGATTCCTCACCAAATCACAAGGAAGTTTCTTCATCTATGCTCATAGCAGCCTTATTTGTAATAGCTAGAAACTGGAAACAACCCAGATATCCCTCAACTGATGAATGGATTAAAAAAATATGATACATCTACACAATGGAATACTACTCAGCTATCAGAAACAAGGAAATTATGCAATTTGCAGCCAAATGGATGGAACTAGAAAAGCTTATCCCGAGTGAGCTAACCCAGAGTCAGAAGGATGCACATGGCATCTATTCACTTATAGTTGGATTTTAGCTATATAGTACAGGATATCTGTACTACAACCAACACACCAAAGGGAACATGTACATAGACTTTTTCTTTTTCTCCCTGTCAATGAGACACTTTGCCCTAATGGTGCTGCTTTGCAGACCCCCAGTGTATGAGGAGGCTCTTGGCCCTCATATGACTTCTGAACTGGGGCCGGGGACTGTTATGTAGGGACATTCCACTGCAGAGTAGTGTGATGAAGGGATAGGGGTTAGAGGGTGGGAGGGTGGGATTGGGAAGGGCTGAAAGAGGACACTGTGATGGGGATGTAACCTGAAGTAGTAAATAAATATTTAAAAAAAGTAAAAAGAATTCCCATTGAGCTCTGTGGTACAGAGCCCACCAGGGTTCTTGGCTGAGGAGGAGTACTGTGTTCTCTTTCAACTTGTATAATTTATGCACTAACATACTCTAAAGGAAGATAAATGATTTTTTCTCAAAAATCCAAATCCAATGGACATTTAGTTTCCTCCGATTAAATGCTTGAGACATCCTTTATCATGTTTCTTTTTGCAAAATTGTTCTTTAACTCATCTTTCATACTCTTAAGCTTTATAATGGTGTTCTTTGTATTATTAGACACTTTAAATACTTAAGTTCTTCTATCCGAGTGTTTACAGATGCCTTGAAGGGTCACTATTTCCTGCTCTCCTTTTTCTTTGAAATGGGATTCATTGTCCTTATGTAAATCATTTTATTTTTACATTCCATTTATCTATTTACTAAATAGAGACATGTGTAACAAATAATAGAATCTATGGAATGATTACAAGTTTATAATGGAAGTGAATTCTTTAAGAGAGTTATGTTCTGGTAACATCAGAGACATAATGCCTAGCCTTCTGTTCCAAACCATCCTCATGTGCTATGCATTTCCTTTGCATTCATGTTTGCTGAGATTCCTGTGCTGATACACCGGCACTTCCACATTGATTATGTATTAATAAAATACTGAGGTGCATTGTGGGAATATCTACCAATCTTGCTCTCTGTAAAAATTAGTTCAGCTAATTTTGAATTGCTCTTTGTAAAAATTAGTTCAACTCTGTAAATTTTAAAAATTTAGTTCAAATTATGAAACTCTCAACAAATGTGAAAGCAGTATTATATGTCACAATGGCAGGGGTCATTTCAAACCCTTAGGACTTTGTAAATTATAAGTTAAGATTATATGTCTAAGAATGAAAGCTACTTTCACATTTGGTAAGACCGATGAACTTTATAAGAGACTATGTCTTCTTGACTCTGCCACAACTCCCCTTATTTCATGCCAGTGACATGGTGTTTGTGACAACTTTGTTTACCCCATTATGGTAACTTTAGACAAGTACTAGGATAGTTGATGATGAAAACATACTTGCAAGCAATGGTAAGCTTTTAGGTAAGAGTAAGATTAACTAGCTATGTGTCAGTCCTGTTCCTTACTTAACATGGATTGTGTTCTTAGCATTCCTACAAAAAAGGCTCTTTACCTACTACAAAGTGTCAATTTACACTCTCGCAGTACAGAGTTCTTGATTTTCTGTCCTCATTGGTCTCTACATTGTTATGTGTCTCTGAAATTGTTAAATTTGGGGTTATGGGTATTTCATAAACATCAGCATCAGAAAGCTGTACCACAATGTCTACATTACTACTTGTTCTCTGCCACCTTATCTAAGGATGAGGAAATCCTCATGTGAAGGCAAGTCCAATATTTCAACAATGTCTGAAGTTTTGTTGAAATCTACTAATATTGAGCAAATTGAGTTGCTGCATTCTATCTCCTTATCTCTCTCTGCTCTACACTGCCAGGAAAATACCCTAGTGAAGTGAAAAACAATGTATGGAAAGCTTCCCACTAGACACTTTGTCTATTTTAAGTCATAACAACAGGCCATGTCTCCATGCAGAGCAACAGATAGGAAGAACTGAAGGCTGAATGCTGTTGAAGAGGTTGAAACACATTGGAACACTTGGAATAGCCTGGGAGTCAACATGCTCAGATTGCTATTATTCTTTCCTATTATCACAAAGAGTATGTAGGTGTAGGGGAACTTGGGGGTTTGAATATTATGTGTAGTGCCACATCAAAGAGTTGATGAGTCCCAATCCCTGAAAACTATTTAAATTCATCTTTTAGTTTTTTGTTTTGTTCTTTTTATTTGTGTGTGTGTGTGTGTGTGTGTGTGTGTGTGTAAGAGATAGACAGATACACACACACAGAGAGAGAGAGAGAAGATATGTATATGTGTGTGCACTACAGTGCACATGTAGAGAGCAGGAGGAAAACTTGAGGTGAGGTTTCACTTGTTTCACCATGTGAGGCTCAGGAATCTTAAATTCAGGTTGTAAGATATGATGTCAAGGATGCTTTGAGACATCTGGTTGACCCCTGAGAACTATTTGCAAGCATCAGTACTATACAGTTTGAATGTTAACTATCTAGTCCTCAGCATTAACTTATGAGAACTGCTTCTATGTCACATATAATTCCCAAAGTTACTTCTTATTTTATTAATAGTGATAAAAAGTCATACTTTCTAAAAATTAAAGATGTCACTCTTACACTGGGCCTTACAAACAATGTTCCCTTGGTTTTGGTGCTGTAACCTTCATAAATTCCTAGAAATTGACTCATTATTTCATATTATTTATATTATAAAACTCTTTATAGCTTTTAGACACATAAATAGTTTAATCCCCAGAAAACCTATTGTGAAGGCTTATGCTATTTAGGCAATTGATCATTTACTTTTATTGATAATCCATATTTTCTTCCCAGAATTCAGGAATGAATATCCCAATCTTGATAAATTTATAGTACTATGTGAGTGATAAATGAGGAAAATTCAAGATGTATTATACTAGTGAAACAAATCAACATTTGAAAAATATATTATTACTGGCTTGGGCTGGCCAAATTATTCAATGTTTAGTTTGACCAACTGAAACAGTTGATTGAGCTTTGATTTTCCCTAAAGAAGTACATAATTGATCATTATTACTTATTCTTTGGAGAAGTCTGTTGGGTTATTTATAACTCATAGAACTGGAATCATTATAGATAGAATTGTAATTAATTGAACAGTACACTTTGAATATCTGTTCTGTGCCAGATGACATGCCAGTCACTGAAAACAGAGAAATAAAGGCTGCACCATCTTTGATGTGAGGGATACCCATGGACTGAAGCTAAGTTAAGATAGTAATAATTGTATAGAGGTGCAAGTGTAAGGAACTATGGATCAGGGAAGCCTCCCACACAAATATTTATTCTTGTGTCTTCTCCATAGTCTCATTCTCTGCTCACCTCAGTGATGGTCTTAGAATAATAGGTGATGAATTTAATAATCTGGTGAGTAAAATTAGTTCAATAACATCTACACAAACTGTTAATTCTTGGTTCTGGAAATAGTGTTTCATTTGGTAGTTATGAAGGTTTCAAATGACTCTAAATTGACTAATCAAGGTAAAGACACAGCCAAGTTGGAATGCTTTTACAGTCTTATAAGTCAATTATACTTGTTTTTTTTTTTAAGTTTTCACTATGTTGGACTAGCTGGCCTCGAATTTCCTTGAACTCACAGAGATTCACGTGCTTCTGCCTGCTGAGCACTGGGATCAAAAAAGTGTTGCACCACTTGCGGTTCTTGTCAAGTTGTTTTAATTGCACACAAAATCAATTGCAAGAATTAAAAGAATATACATATATATAATATTGTATACATATATACTATTATATACTCAGTAATTAATTGAATGATCACGATTCACCTCTTGTGGTGATGGCAATTGACTAATTTGATGTAGAAAAATAATGTCCCTCACAGATGCTTTTGCTTGCAAAGCTATGGTCTGTTCAGTTTATATATATTTATTTATTTATGAAACAGGTAGACCAATATCATGAATATTACAACTTCTGAGACAGGTGCTTTTAGGTAAAGAGATCAATCTTGTCTTGACATAGCTCCATTAAGGAAGGAAACTGAAGAGCAGCAAGAATAAAGCAGGGAAGAGTGGATAAGACTTCCAGATCAAAGTCATGAACCAGTGTGTGTTAAGTGCTAGCACTTGGCTACAGAGGCAGCTGGTATTTAGGGCATTTGGCTTTTAAATAATGAAAATCTTAAGTTAGATTTACACTCTGATTCTGGTTAACTCTACCCCAGAACACTTTTATTAACATGTTTGTGTATAAAATATTCTGCAATACTAAGCCATTTAACATATGGTTGTGTTGACCCAGCAATTGGCAGAGGATTCAATAATCATCCTGGTTTAAGAAACTATGGGAGAGATGTAGGGAACAAAGTTTCAGTCTGTGGCTCTGGCATAGAGGCTTAGTTTTTAAATAGGGTGTCCTGAGTACTGCCAGGGAAGATTTCAATCTGAATATGGGAAGAAGTATTCAAAGATGAGACAGGGTTTATTACTGCTGAGAAAGTAAGTAGCTGAGCAAACTTTTGATATGGACTCACAGTATTTACCTGGAAATCCATAACTGTGGCTATGTCAGTCAATGAAGCTCATTTTCTGTTTGCATAGCAAGTGTGTGAAATCGAACTTCAACTTCTGGGCCAGGTTTTTAAAATGCACATTGGAGCTGAGAATGATTTTTCTTTGGCCAGCCTTGGTTGATCAGCGCACCCCAATGAACCATTCTCACACAGGCACCACAGCTTGAGCAGGGCTGACGCCCATGGCTGAGGAACAAAAGAAGGTCAAACCTTGACTCACTTCGTTCCTTCAGAGACTTAATGAAGGAGAGTTTGGAGGCCAGAAGAGAGTGAAGGCTGTCTGACACCTGATATTCTCTTCTTTTCTTCATATGAAAAAGGAGAATCTACATGACAATATGGAAATTAGGGTTTTACTAATTATCCTTATGTAGAGTTTTCCACTTTATAAAAGCCATATTTATATCAGTCTGATGTTTAAGTTTAGAAAACATTTTTAAGCTAATGTAACCTATTATCTTATAGAAAGGGAATCCATACGTGTTCCAAACTAAAGAACTTAGAATAGGAAGTAACCTTCCCTACTGGAGGAAAACCTCTCAATGATCCTAATTGTGAGCAAAAATACATGTTATAGAAGAGGCTGCCATTCTCACACTGGTACTCACATGTGCTACTAAGGCATACATTTGTACAAAAATCAGCCAGAGGACACTCAAAAATGGAATGCCACAAGAAGAAGCCACTATGAAACAATCCCGAAGCAGTCACCACCGTCACTATGTGGGCTTTACGCTGTGGATTGTGTACTGACTGAGGACGTCCATTAGTGCTTGGAGAGAGGGGGATCATGTGAGGGTGAAGGGGTGAAACCTTTAAAAAATGGAGCTTAGTGACATGTGGTTACCCCACTGAGGGTACCCCTACTGGAAGGGTTACTGTAATTATTGGGAATACTGGTTAGTTCTCATGAAAGTGATTTATTTTAATCAGAATGTTAGGCTTCAATCTCTCTGGCTTTTCATACTGCCAGGTGATAGGTCCCCATGCCTCTACCACCACCATAGTTGTCACCCAGGGGACAGGCCCTTATCAAAGATCCACCGGGTCTTCCTGATTCTGGATTTCTGACTCCCAAATTGAGTTGAGGAAATCTTTGTCCTTCTTTATAAATTACCCAGCCTCAACTAGTTTAATATAGCATCAGGAAGCAGATTATGATACTTAAAAAATACCACAACTTTATGGCGGTGTGTTATTCCTTAATTTATTTCCTCCACATATTTCCTTTGGTCACATAATATAGTTGTAACTGGTCAGCATCAGAAAAGTTACATCGCCTCTACATTGGTAACAGTTTGGTTCTGTCCCTGAAGATTAGAGATCCTGAGTGAATCTCTCAATATGAGTTCCAATTAATTCAATCCCCTTGCAAGATGGGTCACATCACAGCAAGACGAGAAGAGGAGAAAGCTCTAAGCATGTTGACCTCATCAGGGCTCAGCCCACTGCCTGACACCTGTGCCCATGTTCACAGACTGATTAATAAGCTGTCACTTTGGTTGTTGACTGGTGAATTATTTATACTTATAAACCACTAAATAATTTAAAGCTGATACCTTAAATTACAGCTGAGTGTGACAAGAAGAGGGTGGCTGCAGACTCCAGGTGGAGATCAGTGGCCTTGCTCTCAGGGCACCTTTGAACACCAGCCTTGCTGACTAGTCTCCAGGAGAAAAATGGCAAAAAAAAAAGTGTCAGTCTGGTACAGCACATTTAAGAGAATAAAATGCCTCAGCAATCAAGGCAAATTTTGCTTTGGACAAAAACAACCATGGGATATCTCTGAAGGTCATTAACATTTTGTAGGAAGTGAAAACCATCAGCTTTAAAATGTGATCATAAAATCAAGACAGACTCTGTTTTAAACGTGGCGTCACGAACGTTTACCGTGTTCTCTGACTACAGATAATGCGGGTGCCTTCACCCGTGGATGAACTGCTGAGCTTTGTTTTCCTCTCACAATATACCGAGCACAAGTTTGAAACGAAATATTTATTAACGCGACACACGGTGGGATTGGGCTGCAAAGCGGTCAGCACAGGCAAGGTAGTTGCTGAAGAATAAGGGGAAGGGGAGGGGGTTTCTGTGAAGAAGGAAAGTCAGAGCTTCGAAAAGACTCACCCAGAAGCTCACTGACACCACAGAAAGGTTCCACAGCTAGGAAGTCAAGACACATTATCTTTACAAGGTGCAAGCCTGAGCAAACCAGTAAAGATAAGGATGTGTTATAAAAATGAGGGGTGGCTGCATTTCATATCACAATAGTACAAATATGGGTTTTCTGGTAATTTAAGGCTTTTTACACAGTGTGTGTGCTTAAATGTTGAGTCTCAAGTGGAAACAGAGATCTGACTGCTCCTCTACATCATTGTGCACTGCTCACAAGGATCTTGAACATGGGCCTCCATATTCTTTAGAAACAAAAATGTAACATTAAATACTTATTATAGTGATTTCTCACTAACTAACTTCCCTGTTACTAGACTTAGGCCATAAGCATCGAAACCATGACAATCTGAGACTGATTAGACCTCTGCTTCAATACGTGCATAAGTCCTTAAGTAGAGTCTTTTGTTTCTTACAGGAGATAAGGTTCATGATGATAGGGAAAGTGTCAAAGTGGTCTTAGGTCTTACAAAGTCTGCCTCATATTCTGTCGTCCTGGCATTTCTTCCTCTATAGAAGATTCCACCTACCTCCTCATTCTCAGGGACCAACAGCAGTTAATGCCATAGCTCTGTGTCCACAAGGGCTTGTCTGCATTTATTGCCTCCTGTAACAAATTGATAATCCTACAAGTCTATTCCTGATTCCCCACTTATTATTCTCACAGTTTTGAATTGAGATTGGCATTTTGACTAAGAACAGGGATGGAGCTCTGGAGTGACAAACTATCAACAACTTTAGGATCACATATAATTGCTAGTGGCACAGTTATATATATCAAGTTTCCAAAATCTGATATAGTCAGCTCTGTTCTTATAAACCTTAGCATACACTTGAGAAACAATAGCAAAGGAGTGGTTTCTAAATCTGAGTTATCAAGATCAGATAACATGGCTTTGTGGTTCTATATTTGCCAAAATATCTAAATATTTACCTTTTTCACATTATGCTTTCATATTATATATGTTGTATGTGTATGTACACATGCACACACACATATATGTATGTATGCACACATGTACATCAAGAGGATCAGCCATGTGGATTGAACAGAGAAGCATCTGTGTTCAAAGGCTTAAGACTCATTCCTTGTGTAGAGACTTGCAGAGACCTGAGGAAAGTACATGCAAGCCTGTATTGGGCAGGGCACTTCCCCATACAGTTTTTTTCTGGAACCCATTCTCCCAACTGAGACTCACCAATTAATAATCATCTGCATTGGAGGACACAGTTGATATGGATTTCCAGTCTTGCTAAATGCCTTTGTCCAGGCTTGTCTGTCCCCTAACTGAAAAACATTCAACAGCTGAGCAGGGAAAGTCCTTCTACCCCTCAGGGTAGATTCCCCACGAGGAAACAGCAGATAAAAGCAACACCATCAGGACTCCAGAAATTAAGTTGCCACCAACATGTGTTAGACACAACAGGATGATTTTCTGCTTAAAAAAAATTAAATAGGACTGAAGGGAACTTAATAGACAAAATGTACTAGATATGACTGACAATTGCTTGTCGTCCCAAGAAACAAGAAATCAGAACTTGTGTTAGGAAAGGTTGTGATAGCAACTGTGAGGTGAGGCAAGGTTCACACTATCAGACACGTGTCCTCCACCATCATAAATGTGCCTGAACTCACTACTTGAAAATCTCTTGAAACAAATGATTTTTTTACAAGAATAATCTTTAGAAGAGGAATGATTTTTTTAAAGAAGGAAATTTTAGTAATAAAATAGAAGTTTTAAAAAGTCAAAGGAATTTCTCAAACTGCAATGCTGTCAATCTTGTGTCTACTTGTTCTACATATGCAAATTGGACCAAAGACAGATCAAAATTATAACACAATGATATGTCTATACCTAAAAGTTTATTCATATTATCCTTCAATTAGTACAGGATAACATGGCATCATGTGGAGTGGCCCTTAAGTCCATCAAATTGGTTTGTTACTCCCATACCTTTACTATTGCACAAGTAGGAATATTTTACCAGAAAAATAATTATTTTACCCCACAGGGTACACATCTGGGTAGGATTAATAATTACTATTCTCTTCCTGTAGTGTGTATAGCACCTTCCAACCAGCCTTCTGGAAGCTAGGTAACTAGATTTTTCTATGTTTTGTAACACAAGAATGTGGAGTCTGGAGCAATAAGGCCTTATTGTCATGTTCTAGAGAGTAGCCAATAGCACTGGCAATTGTGTGGAGGTCTAGGCCACCCTATTTGTCAACAACTCAAAAAAGATGTAACCTACTCCTTATACTGGCATTTATATTTGGTAATATGTGGTTATCTACTTGGGAATTTCTTCTCCTCATTATAGGGTAACTCTAAATTATTTTTATATGTAATGTGTATATATTTTGTAAAGCTTCCATAGTATTTGGTTTCCAAATAGCTTCTAAGAAAATGCCTTTAGTGCTCATATATCTGTCTTCATATTCCTATCTCTAACTGCCCTTCCATCCCCCATATCTACAAGGTATAGCATTAAAAGGTAAGAAAGAACATCACCCAATCATACCAATATGAATGAGTGAATAATATTCCATTGTCAAAGGCTCACACACTGGAACTGTACTTTACATAAAAAATTACCATATGGCTAAACAATTATTATCTTTCCCAGGAACTGATGCTTTAGAAATATGGAAAACCAAGTGTGAGATAAGTCTCCCATCTTATATGAAAACAGACTTAAATGTAGATACAATACTATAAAATTTTAAGAAAATAAATTAAAAAAAAACTTTTAAGACCAAACACTGGTAAAATGTCTTCAAATTCACATCAATAACACAACCCACAAAAAGAACGGACTGATAAACTGAACCTCAAATTTTAAAACTTCTGAAAAATGTTACGCAACTCTCTGTTCTGTAATAATGTACTTAAGGTAATCATTGTAAGAAATGAAATGGTTTTTGCTGGCTGAGTCAGTAGTTGCATGATGTACTGACCCACTGTTGAAGACCTATGTCGGAGAAATGCTTTGTAAGTAGAAGCATGTGACAAAAGATGCTGCTCACTTCCTAATGAGTGGGGAATGGAAAAGACAAAATGAAACCAAACCAGACAGAGGTCTGGATGTCTTCTTTAGGTACAAACCTTCCGTGACAAACTTTATTTTTGGAGATCCCCAACCTCTTAAAGGTTCTGCCACCTCCTAATAGCACTATGAGTTGATGAACAAGCTTTAAACACTCACATGGCTTCTTTGGAGAACAACCAGGGTACAAAATATAACAAACCATCTCAATGACTCTCTGAAGAATAGGAAAAGGCAAGGTAGAAACTAGATGAAAGGATTTGCTTGCCCATCTTTGGCATGAGTTGGTATCTAGAAAATATAACCATCAAAATCAACAGTGAAGACCCAAATCCTGCAGTGTGGAATTGGCAAAGGCCCTGATGAGAGATTTAGATAAGGATAAGGATATGTGAGTCTCAGTGAGGGCATTCCAAGTCATTTAGGAAATCAAATAGACCAAGATTGTTGCACATGTGGAAGATTGTTAAGATCTGGAAGAAGTTACCAGCATTAGAAAATAAATAAAGCAAGCAGAAAACAAAGCCAGGCATGATGGTATATTTCTGCTATCACAGGGTGAGGGAGGCTGAGACAAGGAGGTTGTGAGATAACTTGGGCTACCTAGTGAGACCCTGTCTTGTAAAACAACAGCAATTAAGTACTGAATAGCCATCAGGGAAGGTGAATGAAAGCTCACAATAGGATATCACTATCCAACATAGTGTTTGAAATAATCAAACAGAAGCAGTTAAAATATCAAATGTTTGTGAGGATAACCTGAAACTATCTCCAAATCCATAGTGGGAAAGAAAATGGTGGACTCACTCTGGAAAAAATGTTGGAAACTTCTTGTAAACCTTAAGATGCACACAGCCCAGCATTTGGACTGTGGGTAACCGATTGGTCATAGAATCTTAAAGAATAAACAAACAAACAAATCAAATCAAAGCAAAGCAAAACAAAACAAAAACTTACAAGAATCCTTGTCCAAAATTCTTCTTAATTGTCTTATTTATCATGGCCCCAAACTGGGAATACTTGAGATGCCTTTCAATAGATGTGGAGTTAACTGATCTAGAGTGATAGAAATAAAAATTGCATCAACACTGTTAAAGCGAGAGGCATTTTGTGAAATCTTACCTGTCCCAAAGACTGCCTTGGCCAGGCTGCCACGTCCTGGCAAGTAATTATGATTTCTCGTTGTGTTGTGTTGCCTGCTTCTCTAGTTTGCCTTCATGATCTGAAATTCTCTCTTCTACGTGATCTGCTCTCCTTGTAAGGCCTACCTTGAGATTTCTAGTTGGCTTATTGAGTTTTTGAATTTCATCCTTATTTCAGTTGGTGCTCTGTAATAGTTCTCTCTTTTTTGATTTCAAATCTTAAATTGTCTTTGTCACTCCATTCAGTCTTATATTTGTATTTATTTGACTATTACTCCCATGTTTATTGTCAGCTTCTTGTAGTTCAGGGAAGTGTTTGTGTCTTCTTTAAACATTTTGAAATTTTTTTGAAAAGTTTGATTGGTCCTTTACATTTTGGTTACACGTTCATTTAAGTAGTTCTCTGTAGGGATAATTTCTATGAGACTAGTGAATTTGATGAGAGATGTACTATCTTGCCATTCATGTTGTGTTTGGTTTTATGGTGTGACCTGGGCACATGGACCTCTTTCTTTGTCTATGTGTCTGATATTGGATTCTGAACTGTTTTAGATTGGGTCAGTGCAGGAACTATGTGACTGTTGTAGGCCAGCCAGCTAAAGCAGGAGCATGAACTGTTTAATTGGTCCAGGCAAAGATGTTTGAAGCATGAAGCATAGGTCTGGAGCTATCTGTGTGGGTGCAGAGATGACTGCGGACAGAAGGAAGGAGCCCATCAAGGGTGGACAGTGACCAAAGCAGGCTCAAGGGCCATGGGTTTGGAGCTAGGCTGGTGGATGTTGAGGAGTGTCAAGTGGAGGAAGATAATGTCTATAACTCTTGTAGTTATCTTCAAATGACAAAATATAAATGCATGTGTTTTACTCACATATGCTCATACACTAAAATAGCTGAGGATTTCAAGCAAAAATCTTGAAAGCTCCAACCTCACTCTTACTCATACTTAGAATGAGCCATTTCATGTATTTTGTCCTATAGAAAACAAAACTATATAGAAGAACAGCAGCCATGGTATGATTTCATTTGCTCTTCCTATACTTTGCAAATGCATTTTTAGCTATCTCTCCTCCTGCCCTTCCATCTTTCAATGAGTCTACTGAATTATCAACATCTGATTCACTGTCTCCTTTCTGAACATGCAGTTGTTTGGGCCGCCTGCAAAAATTTCTCATGTTCTTTTTAGTAACTAGCTCACTTTTACTCTTCTGATCAGTTAACTCTGTCTTAGAGCAGGAAAGAATTGAAGCAACTTAGAAAAAAAAGTGTAAGGAGTGCATTCAGGCCTCTCATCGGGAATTGTACATGAACTAAAAAGTCGTAGCTGGAGAGATGATTCAGTGTTTAGAGTCAATTCTTGTGGTCAAGAATGACTTCTCTTCCAGGGGACCTACATTCAATTGCCTGCACTTTCATACTTACATGGTAGCTCAAACAGTGCATTTTTATCATCCTTGAGTTTTTAGAATAGAGCACTTGATCTCTTTCTTTCTTTCTTTCTTTTCTTTTTTTTTTGGGGGGGGGGTTGAGACTGTTTCTCTGTGTAACAGTCCCTGGCTGCCCTGGAATCCCTTTGAAGACCAGACTGGCCTTAAGCTCATACAAATCTGCCTGCTTCTGCCTCCCAAGTGCTGGGATTGAAGACCTGTGCCATCACGACCAGCTGATCTCTTTCTTATGATGGGATATGTCAGCTAGACAACTAGAGTCCCCCTTGGAAAGATGACTCCTTGCTTAGCTGTGTATCAGTATGAAATAGTCACAACAGGACTTTGACAGAAGCATCTGTCCCCTGGTTGATGTCTTCTTGACTATTTTAGTGATAGAGTTTGTCTCCTCTGACCTTGAAGTACAACATAATTTAACTCTTCCCACTTAATTTTATCAAAGTGCTTCTTGATAATTTCCTGCTCAGTTATCCTTAGAGATAATTATGGTGATGATGATGATGATGAAGAAGAACTTGGTCCATTGTTTCTCTACTGTTGAAAACAGGACCTATGTAAGCATTCCTTACCTGAAAATTGGATACTGCTGTGTAAATTTTTAGTCAATTTTTCTGAGCATATCTTGATCTTTTAAAAAAACCTTCTAGGAGTACTTGAAACTGTCCTCAAGAACTAGGTAGAAATCAATTAGAAAAGTAATGTGGGTATTATAACTTATTTATCTTATTGAGGTAATAATTTAATAATAACCAGATGCATATTCTTTCTACAGAGTGAAGAATGTTGAAATAAAAATAGCAACAAAAAACATGTGTATTTCACAAGTTCACTCCTGATAAAAGTATCAAAAAGTATATATTATTAAAATAATGTATATAAGCAATGTGTATGCATATATAAAATATATATACATATATGTGTATATATAATGTAATGTAATATGATATGATGTTATGATATGATGTGATATGATATAATATAATATAATATAATATAATATAATATAATATAATATAATATAATAGTAGACAAGATTGAAACTTCCTAAAGAAAACTTGAGCATGTTGCGGGTGAATGCTTGGATAGACCCACACAGTGTGACACACCTGCCTTTCTTTGGAATGTGAAATTGGAATGGAAGTGAACAACATAATGCTTCTTTACCACATGCACAGATTTTTCCATTTTTTATTTAATCAACTCATTTAACTAGTTTGATTTTTCATTTTAGTGTCCATTTACAGAAACCAAAGAAAAACTTTGTGTGTCATTTTCCATCATTCTATGTTAATCCCTTAAGACCAAGTCTCTCACAGAACTGGGCTATTCCCTCTTTTTGGCTAGTGAGTTCCTCATGGATATGCTTGTCTCCATCTGCCAACCTGGGGCCCCAGGAAATGACAAGCATTCCTGTAATCATATGGTAGTGCTTAGGGTTTGAACTGAGGTCTTCTTGTTAGACATCAAGTAGTCTTATCATCCTACTTGACTCCCTTGTCCAAAATAATACCCTGTTCTAAAGGAGTGCTCTCTGCATGGAGCCATTCCAGTAGGAAAGTCAGAGCTGCTCCCTGCTGACTATATGTGAAGTCCATGCTTGGATTTCTGTGTGTTCTGGTTGGTTTTTTGTCAGCTTGATATGACCTAGAATTATCTGGGTAAGAACCTCAACTGAGAAAAATCCTTCATCCTGATTGCCTGTAGGCAAGTCTATTGAACATTTTCTTGATTTATGATTGATCTGGGCAAAGGTCATGGCTATAGGGGAAGGATGGAGCCACCCCAGGGCAGATGATCCTAGCTTGAATAAGAAAGCAAAAAAGAGCAAACCAGGAAGCAGTGCTCCTTCTTGGCTTCTGCTTCAGATCATGTCTCTACTTCTGAAAACTGCAAATTAATTAATTAATGTAGTTATTAGCAAGTATAAACTGTAATATCAGGCCGGCAGAGTAGCTGGTGGAGCAGCCGGCAGCTTGGCAGAAGAGCAGGCGTCCTGGCCCAAGTGCCTTAACCAGTTGCCTAACTTATCCTGGAGAAAGAGCCCCGGGACCAAAGGTGGCCTACACCACCTATAACCTAAACTCTGTTAATTAATATAAGTTGTTATATTAGGCCGATAGAATTACCAGCGGCTTGGCGGGAGATTCTCCTGGGCTCAAGGGAAGTCTGGGAATCCAACAGCCGGGGACTGCTTGGACTGAGGGCCTATAGGCCGCCGCAGTCTTTTCCCCAATAATTAAACACACCAAGACCTTTTAATATTTTAACGCTTAGCCCTTAGCTGGGCAGACTCTCAATTAGCTACACTAAGTTAACCCGGATCGGATCACCTAATTGCAAACCACCATGTGCCTGCGAGTACATTCCAGCAATTCTCCAGTTGTCTTTCTCCTTCTGTGTCTCCCGGTGGAAAAAGCAAGAGTGTCTATGTGTACCCAGAGTTCCTGTGCTGATCTGAGGAAGTCCTATCTTCCTATACTCTTTCTGCCCAGCTAACTGGCCATAAACAACTTTTTTTTAATAATTTATTTTTTATTTCTTCAAGTTACATCTCAATCCCAATCCCCTCCCTACTCCCCCCTCCAGTCCCACCCTTCCACCCTCCTCCCCCTCAACCCCCCATCCTCTTCCCTTCTTTTTTTTTTTTTTTTAGTTTAAGGTATTCCTTTTTCCCCCCAACAGCTCTCCCTTTCAGTCCAAAAAATGGTTCTTTTTCTTATAACTATAATACAATACAAAACAACAGAAATAAATAGGCCACAATAATGAGAGTTATATGGCTTAGCATACATTCCCAATGTCCAGTCCATATGTATTTGGCACCTGACTTTAACATTCTACTATCTAACCATCTCCATGAGTTTAAAGTTCTATATCTAACTCAGCTTTCATACTAACTTGCCTCACATTTTAAAAGCATCTTCTTAGATCCAGAACACCCTCTTGATTCCTAAACAACTCAAAATTTAACTATGAGACTCTAGCTGTCTATTCTTCAACCACCTCAGAGACCTGAGAGGGACACGGGGGCGGTAACCAGATCTCAGCATTGAATTCAATGTATGAGAAACACTATTAGACCTTCCGTCAACATACGTCCCTCTGTGATGGACTGTCACTGGAACTGTAGGATGAAATAGATCCTTTCCTACCTTAGTTGCTTTTGGTCTTATATTTTATCACAGCATTAGCAAGCATAACTGGGTCACTGTGGAAGGCAGGGCTCGGTGAACTATTTTTGCAAAGGACCAGATTACACATTTTCCAGGCTTTGTGAACTATACAGTCACTCAACTCCATTGTCTCAGTGCAGTAGCCATCACAGAAAGTAGGCAAACAAATGAATCTTGCTATGTTCCAAAATCTTTATAGGTGACAACCAGCAGAGGGCTTGATTTAATTTAAGACAGTAGTTGGGTGGTTCTTATGTCTGCACATAAGTATACAGCTCATTAATCTGTACACTGAAATTATCCACTTCTCTATACATTCTGAAAGTATATATTCATTATGTTCACTTTTTATGACCAAATAGTAGCATTAGTTACACGTAGAGCAAAACGTAAGTTAACCCAATCATGCCTATAGAGGCTTCATAGTTTCCATAGTCTTTCTTTTTACTTGTTTATGTATTTTAAGCAGATGGAGGGAAGTGTGTGTGTACCGGTGACATTGAGACTGTTGCTCTTCAGCTACTCTGCACCTCATGCTCAAGGGCCTGCTCTCTTACTGAACCTGGCGCTTGCTGATCGGCAGCTTGTGAGCTCCCAAGGCCCATGTTTCTCCCAGCTACCTTCATAGGAATGGAGCTGCATGCTGTCCTGCCTGGAATTTTACCTGCAATTGCTAAATTCACAGCCATTGTCCCAGTTTCTGGCCCCATTTTCATGGAATTTCACTCATCAAGTTGAGGAGAATGGCTGAGGAGGTCAAGGGCAGTGGGAAAACCTGGGGCCTGAGGCTTTCATTGCTAGTTCATACTCTACTTGTCTTGTGTATTTTATTTAATTAAAATATAACTAAGTCTATCTATCTATCTATCTATCTATCTATCTATCTATCTATCATCTATTTATCTGTATTCACACGCTGAGTCCATATCCATTTAGTGTTGCTTGTAAGTCTGCTTTTTAGGGCTAACCACTTGGTATGAAATAACAATTTGGTGGCTGGCAAGGTCAAGGATCTTAGATAAGAACATACCTCTGACAATTTCCGAAATAATTATAATGCCTAAATGCATTCTAAATACATAACTTTATATCCACAGAGAAGTATAGCTTTCACCCCTCATCACAGGAGCTTCTTTCTGCAATGGACTGAGACTATTATAGACACAAAGCGGGTCAAACATAGAGAACAACTAACGAACCAACCATGGGATGCCTGACCATAGCTGCGTACTTGCTGTATCTACAGCAAAGTCTCTCTACCTAAGGCTCAGGGAACATCGTCCCTGATGATGAAAGAATGCTTTATCTATGAAGCATAAACA
The DNA here is from genome assembly GCA_907164525.1 of Lophiomys imhausi. Lineage (NCBI taxonomy): Eukaryota > Metazoa > Chordata > Mammalia > Rodentia > Muridae > Lophiomys > Lophiomys imhausi. Next base: position 416,075 of record CAJQZJ010032438.1, read on the forward strand.
TTGTGTTTGTCTAGACAAATGTGCACAATGATGATGCCACCTTACACACCAATGTAGAAGGGGAAAAGCTTGCCTTCCTGGCCTCACCAAGTGCCTTAAAAAAAGAACTGTAGACAAGTGACTACTATTGAGAGAGGGAGACCCAGTCTTCCAGAGGAACAAGCCCCTTAAGTGATTATCTACTTGTTTTATTAAATTGGGCAAATGAAGCAACATTTAGTTTCTTCAATCTTTCAAAATGAGTGTAACCTGCGTGGGAAGGCCCCTTGTCACACGTTCATATGCAAGATATCATACCACCAAAAAAATCCGTTCAAGAAGTAAAGAAAATGCTGATAGTACATTATAAATTTAAAAGTACTGTTTTACTCAGGGTTCTCCAAAGAAATACAGAATGGGATATTAATAGATATTTTATGAGGGGATTGTTTTTATGGAAATTGGATTATGTAAGTAATGAGGGCAAGTACTGTAGTCTTCTGTCTGAAAGCTGTGATGTAATTTACTCTAAATCTGAAGTCCTGAGAATCAAGGAAGCTGATGAAGTTGTAAATCTCAACCGAAATCAAAGGAGAGAGAACATAGAAGGGACTTACATACACCCTGAGAGCTAGGGGAGATGATTCTGTAAATTCCAAGTGAAATCAAAGGACAGAGAACCTGAAAGGGACTTACATACATCTCGGGGTCTAAGACCTGAAAAACAAGCATCCACAAGGAGGAGATAGGTGTACCAGGTCCAGAAAGAGAGCATCCAGCCATCCTCCTTCCCTTTGTTCTCCTTGGGTATCACCGGATAAGATGATATTTACACACGTGGGCAGGATCTTCCTTCTTCTCTGATGGTTTGGCTATCTTCTGGGAAGTTTCTAAAGGGCACAATTAGAAATAGTATCTCATGAGTTATCTGTGTATCTCTTACCCCAGACAAGCTGGCACATAATACTGACGACCACAAGTGCTTTGAATTGGAGAACTGTGAATGTTAAGATTGCAGGGGCTCATAGCACCAAGTTGAATGAGTCTTTACTAATAGAGTGTATGATTAAAACACAAGTTCTACCATCTAATGACTTCTGGAAAGAGAGACAAAACTCACTATAGAACACTCAAGAATGAATAGATCCATTTTGTGAGTTAGAAAGAAAATAGAGTCATAATCTTTATCTCAGAATATAGCAAGAATTTCTAAGGCACACTGTTTAAAAGTAGCAAGCAATTCCAGAAACTTAGATAAGCAGCTAGTCATTGAAACAGAGAAGAAAAATTTACAATAACTTCCATAGTAGCCGAGCTATTAAATCAGAGTGGATGTCCACCTACTGATGAGTGAGATGCACAACACAGTGGAATTCACTCAGCCATACAGTACGTAGTTAATGTCATTTATGAGTCGAATAAGCCAGACTCGGAAAGACAAATAACCATGGACTTTGGGAGTTAGATTTAAGTATGTAGTATTTTAATGAATAAAAAACATAAAGAAGAGTTCATTGGAGGAGGAAGGGACTGTCTGGAGGAATGGGTGATAAAGGGGGAGGAGAGGATGAATGTGAGCAACATGTATCTCAGGCCAGGGTAAAAAGGCCAAAGCAAAAAAGCATTATTTTTCTGCAATTAATATAAAACTAATAATAAATAATTTGATAAAGCATGCACTGCCTCGGCTTTTCTTCTCAAGTCATTCCTTATGAATATGTGTTTGTTAGGGGCTCATTTGGCCTTCATTGGCAGCCCTGACCTGTGGAGCTTTCTGGAAATATGTAGGGAATGTGTTTTCACACTGTGTATTTCATAAGTGTTGCTAATTTTCAACCTTCCACCCTAGAAATTGCCCTGTTTCTTGCCCATTCACCTTTAATTCTGCTCTTCTATTGTGCAAACCACAGACACCACAGACCACTATTTATATTGCATCCTTACCCATAGCATCTTGGCATCAAATTTAGGTCCCTAAGCCATCTAAATTGTTCTGCTAACCAAGTTAAATCCCAGAGCTCAGAGCTGCTACAGGGAAGGCTTCCTACATCTCTTCCCGGTGCTGTAATTGAAATTAAAGTAAATTATTCACACAGTGCACATTAATGTTGGCGAGGCTCCTCTGTCTTCTTCCCAAATGACATTATGAGTTATGCCAAACTCAACTCATTTCCATTTTTGATATGTTTAACGAGTGGTAGATGAGGAGAATGCTATTGATGCAGTATAACTTAATTTTTGTCAGGCATTTAGGGAAAACAATGGCTCCAACTTTCTTTTGGACATGACAGGTAAGTCTCAACTGTACAATAGAAAAGTACCAAAGTAAGAATGGTCAGTACTTGAATATCTCCTTGATAGGAACCAGAAAGCAGGATTCTGTTTGTATTTGTTTTCTTCAGTATTTCTCTTTTGACTAACCCTTGATCAATAGTGTCATTAACAGCATAGTAAAATTTGTATACATCAGGACTCAGTGTGAACAAAGGCAATACTGTCACTGCAGCATATTTCAAAGATGGAAACACGACTATAACTATTTTTTCTCTCTTTCTTATTTTTTAACCTTCCTGCTCTCTGTCTCTATAAACCAGAGTAAAGAGGATGAGAACAAATAGAATATCATGTCAAAGATCATCTCTGACCTATATAGAATTAGGTTTCTTTCTTTTTTCTGCTTCATTTTAACATTTAAAAAATATTTTGAGCAACAAGCAGTGTTACCTGTCCAGTGAGATGTGTCCAGTGAGTCCATTTATGATCAAATGGCTGTTATATCAATGATGAAAGATAAGCCTTTGTGAGAACGTGGGAAAGGACCACGTCACTGTTGGTGGGAAGTTAGCACACCCACTGTGGAAAAATCACTTGGATGCTCCTTAGAACTTTCAAAATAAAGTTGTCCTAGAACCCATAATTCTCTATAATGGTTATAACACTCTTCAAATTTAACACTATGTTGAAGTGTGAGTCCATGTTCTAATATTGTGTATTAATATAAGGAGTATTCACAATTATCAAGCTATATATACATTCAACCTAATTTCTACAACGTATGAACTGGAAAAACAAAATGGTAATATAGATTACAATGGACTATTCATCTACAAAAACAAAGAGTCCTGCCATTTTTGATAGTGTTGATGAAACTAGAAGTTTGTTTTTCATAAGACAAGCCAGATGCAGAAGGACAAGTATCATGTGATCCACTTAGTGTGGTGGATTTACCTGCTTGCAGTGACCCTGACTGTAGTGCTGGTTAGTGGAGGCTTGAGTGGCCAAGGGCATGCTAGGTGTCTGGGGAGATATACGGCATTGCTCACAGAATGTAATTTTAGCCTTGGAAAAATGTGTTCAGGACAGCTATTGTTCAGGGTGATGACATTGTCCATGATGACATAGTATGTCTCAAAAATAAAAAGAGTTGATATTTCTTAACAGGAGAACTGTATGTAAGCAAGGCAACACATTTCTTTTTTTTTTTAAATACTATATTTTTTTTTCTTCAAGTTACATCTCAGTAACAAACCCCTCCCTATTCCCCCTTCCTATCCCGCCCTTCCACCCTCTTCCCCCCAGAAGTTTGCCCTTTCAGTCCAACAGATGGTTCCTTCTCTTATAACAGTAAGTATTATACAAAACAATAGATATAAATATGCCACATTTTTGAGAGTTAAATGGCCCAGTATACCTTCCCAATGTCCAGTTTATACATATTTGGCCCCTGACTTTAACATTCTACTATCTAACCAACTCCATGAGTTTAAAGGTCTATATGTAACTCAACATTCATACTAACTTGCAACACACTTTTAAGAGTATCTTCTTAGATCTATAACACCCTCTTGATTCCTAAACAGTTCAAAATTTAACTATGAGACTCTAGCTGTCTATTCTTCAACCACCTCAGAGGCCTGAGAGGGATAAATATATTTGCTTATATAGGAAGTGCAGGGCCTGCAGCTTCCAAAACTAAGAAACAACATACCAATAACTGCCTGGACAGTTCCCATTTTCTCTCCATACATTCCAGCATCAATCTTCAGCCTTTGGGTCCTGTTTCTCTGACAGACATTTGTTGTAGAGCAGGGATTAGGAAGGACTTACACATTTCTTAACTAGCAACATTCAACTACTCTTTAGGTATGTGCACTTCAAAACAGTCTATGCATATATAAATATAATGTTCTAGATTAATTTAAAAATAAATTTTAAGAGACAAGATTATAGGTAACATAAAAATACAGTGTAAAACAATGAGGGGTGTCAAGACGGCTCTGCAGTTAAGCACGCTGACTGTTCTTTCAGAGGACTCCAGGTTTCTCCTCCGCACCCAGAGGGTGACAACCAACCAACACTCCAGTTGCAGGGAATCCTCTGCCCTCTGCTGGCCTTTGTGGTCCCAAGACAAGCATGTGGTAAACCCACATATGTGCAGATAAAACACCAATATGCATAAAATTAAAATTAAATATATGAGCAGGATTGAAGTAAAATTCTCCATTGCAAATTCAGAAGCACATGTGTGGGAAAGGAAATTGACCATTACCCCAGAAAGGCCTGCTGCTACTGCTGCTCTGAGCATAGACCAGACATACGCAGGGAAAGAAGCCTCAACTGCCACTGCATGAGAAATCACATTTCAGAGAATTTTAATATGTATTTTTTCATTCTTTCTAAGAATTTGGTTCATTTCACCTGTCAGAATACCTTCTTTCTTGCAGCTGGGATTTTCTGCAGCTGCTCCACGGATCCTCGTTGCCACAAACAAGGATATTGTGTCTAACTGGGATTCCAACCCTGCCTGGAGCTCAGGCATTCTGTGATTCCCCAGGTTCATTCATTGACCCAGATCCCCACAGTCACAAGTGACAGTGAGTTGCTCATGCCTGAGTCCTGTGCACACAGAACACTGCCTGTGCTTCTAATACTCACCAGCATTTCGTGAGGGCTCTGATCTTTTATTTAGCATCAAGGCTAGTGACTCCTCCTAGCCTGTCTATGTGTCCTGGTTGAAAAATTTGTACTGTTCCTTTCTTTGTATCTTTTTTTTTCTGGTAGTAAGACTTCACAACTTTCTCTTGAAATGAAGAGAAGTGCTGAAAATAGCATACAGGCTAGTAACTTAAGAAAAAAAAAAAACTGTCCTTTATGCAGAAACAAAGCAGTCATAATATTGAATTCTACTGTTTAATGAGATATTTAAATTACATATAATCAAGAGGAAACCTATTATTTTCAATGATTTACAGGCTTCCATATGAAGGATGAAGAAGTACAGGAGTCTCAGAAGATATGCTTGCTGCCTGTCCTCCCCTGACTCTGAAAGCACCTTGGAGAGATGGGTGAACAGGTTTCTCTGCCTCCCTATTGCCATGTGTGGACAATTGGCTGTGTTCCTTTCTTGTCAGGATTTCCTTCTTCAAGACCTTTCACCTGACTTCTCTGTAGGTTGACTCAAATGCTGAAAGGACTGTGACCTTCTGCAGGCAGGTAGATAGCAGATCTTCACATCTGATAAAAATCAATGAAAGGACTAGTCTAGGCAATGTGTTTCAGTTTTATTTTTAATTCCTTTTATTTTTTCAAAACAGTACTTTTCTATGAAACTCTAAAAAATTAAGTTATGTGTATTTATTTATTATGTGTGTGCATGCATGTGCGTGTGTTTGTACACCTGCCACAATATGTGTAAGTCAGAAAGCAACATGAGCGAATCAGTTCTCCCCTTCTATCTGAAGTGGGTTCTGCAAATGTAACTCAAGTTGTCGGGCTCGGGGAAAGTGTCCTTACCCACAGGGCCACACCACTGATCCTTAGTTTCTTTCTTCTTTTCTTTATTGTCATACAGATCATATGATTTTTAATAGTATTCTAACCAAGAGCATACTGTCTGGGACAAAGAACAGGGTAGAAATTCTGCTGACAGTGGCAGACATCAGGAAAGCACTCTTCTCTGGTGGATAGGGTGTTATCCAGCATGGAAGTGATACAGTGCAGAGAAGAGAATCTTGAATTGGAAAGAATAGCTACTCCCAAATGGACACAGTGATGGTTAAATTTAGTTTTCCATCTGACAGGATCTGGAATCACCTGGAGATAAAGTTTCCAGGAGGAGTTTTACAGATCACGTGGGCCTGGAGGCATATCTACCAACAATTGTTCTGAATATGTTAAGTGAAGTGAGAAATCCCAGTCATTGTGGGAGGTGCCATTCCCTAAGTTTGACTCCTGAATTGTATACGGGCAGAGAAAGTGAGCTGAACACGAAGCATGCATGCTTATGGTCTCTTTCTGTCTCCCTCCTCTCTCCTTCCCTCCCTACCTCTCTCCCCCTTTCTCCCTCTCCCTCTTTCTGTCTCTTTCTTTTTCTGCTGGACCATGGATGTGACTAGATGTCCCAGGAATTAAGGATTGTATCTGGGAACGATGAGTTAAAACAGACCCAGTCTCTTCCAAGTTGCTTTTTTGTCTGGGTATTTTATCACAGAAACAGAAATGAAACTAGGACTAGGATGGATGTGAAGTTTTGAAACATTCACTACCAATGTCAAGATATCACTGGAAAAAAAGGATTTTCAACTCAATGTGCGTGTACCTCATAAATTTCGCTGACCCTGTGTGTCCGCTCTCACCAATGTCTGAATATAATATGTCACATTAGCACTTCTGAGATGTTAGCCAGGAAGTCTCCTAATGCCAAAAGCATGAGAACCAAGTACATTCCTTCAGTATACTGTACCGGCTAGTTACTTTTCTGCTGCTGTGATTAGACACCATAACCAAAATTACTCATGGAGTCAAGAAAACAAGGGTTTATTTAAGACATAGAATTCCAAAATGGAGAGAGGAAATGGGATCAAGAACAGGAGAGATTAAATTGCTAACAGCAAACAAAAAGAGAGAATAAAAACAAATTGGATGATGGGAGACAAGACTACAGATCCTCCAAGGCCAATCCCATTGGCATACTTCCTCCAGTAGGTCCCCACCATTTCCGCCAATAGCACTATCAACTGTGACCAGTGTTCACACACATGAGATTATGGAGGACATTTTTAATTCAAGCCACTATAACGTGCTCAACCAGAAAATTAGCAAATGTGAAGTGTTGATGGGAAGTATAACTACCTGCAGAGTCACCAGAGAGGTTCACTGTGGAGAACATATGCCAGGCTAGTAGACTGTTTCCACCTGGTCTCTAGCCAATAGTAATGGCCGTGGTTCTTATTAATTCCAACTCCAGGCTAGTAGACTGTTTTCACCTGGTCTCTAGCCAATAGTAATGGCCGTGGTTCTTATTAATTCCAACTCAAGAGATCTGGTGACATCCTCAGAATAAAACTGAAGAAGAAAGAAATGTGGTGTGGTGAGTTATGTGTACCGTCTTGTAGATCTGTCTTTATCTAAGATGTACTGCATTATTGATAGCAAGGCATAAATATTCATTGACTGTACTGCATATCTTTTCTTCCAAAGAGGACAAAAAAAAGAAACAAGGAAAAATACCAAAATTTAATACACAGAACTGTAAATTCTCTTTTTAAACTGCCAAATGGAAACTTCTCTTTGGACTTCAGTGGCAAGCAGACACTGATGTGGATGAGGTAGGCTTCAGACAGGCTCGTCCCAACCCACCAGCCGCCTTTCTATTTCCTTTCTATGTGCTCTCCACACATCCATGTCTACCAGAGGCAGGGATATATTCCGAAAACTCTGAATGGGTCAAGTCAGAGCCTAAAAATCACAATCTCATCATTAAATCTGCCCTTCACACCTATTGCAATGATAACAGAAATGGCCATTATTATAGCGAAATCTTATACAAGAACATCATCTACTTAAAAAAAACCCTACTTATTAAGCATATCAAGAGGTATTTGTGTTACATAGTTATCCTGAAGTAGTTATTTCAAAAAGCTTTTGAAGAAGCATTACAATTTTCTAAAGTAATCTTTCTAAAATAATCTAAATATTCTTTGGTTGACAAAACAATACAAAATATTCTTTGTTAAACAATATTAATGTTTTTAATATTGAAGTCATTTCTAATCCTGTTGCTTCCAGAGACCATACTTAACTGCATGTCTTTTCCTATATGCATGCATGAAGGTGTCACAATAAAACTCATTGTGCTGGTATATATTGCCATATGTTAGTGTAAGTAGAGTAAAAATGTAAAATAAAGGAAAAAAGGAATCCATTAAATAACTATAAACAAAGACCTACAGACCACACCAACTCTTTCTTCGATGATGAAGCAGGTCAAACTGAATCTGCCATGGTTAAGTTGTCTTCATGTGAGAGTTCAGTGACACTGTTTGTTTCTTAAAAGCAGTGCAGACTGCCCTTAACAAGATAGCACTGCCTCTGATTTGTTAGAAGAGCATCTAAGAAGGGAACAATAGCCTAAATAATATGCAGCCTACATATTTAAATGAACTTCAGAACAACATTATTAATCACTGGGTTTCGTTTGTTCATTTGTATTATTTACTTTTATTTTTTTAATTTTTACAATTTTACATGTGAACACGTTGCACGCTGAGTACTCCCACCACCACACTGCTCCCTGCCCCCAGCTTCTATAATTCGTTTATTTCTGAAACACAGTCTCCTATGATTCTCAATTTAGCTCCATCTCATCATCTTTCTCTCTTTGTCTCTGGAGTTGTGAGGTTGAGGGGTGTTCACTGCATCCCACGGAGAGGATCACTCTAATCCACACTGGCCTGAATTTCCACAAGGGTATATAGGCAGTGTGCATTGTTTCAAAGCTCTGCCTGTACTTCCTGGCCAGCAACAGGCCTGTGATTATGTGAGTATCCATAGAGTAATCCTGTGATTAATGCTATAGTTTGAGCTTGGTTTCTGACCCCAGTTACCCATTGTGATTCAGGCTTGATTCCCACCTCAAGGCAGTTGGGAGGTGGTCGAGACTTTGGTAGGTATGCCTGAAGGAACGTCCTTAATGCATCAGGACAGGCACTTAGGAAGTGTGGACACCCCCATCTCTCTCTTTTGTTTCTTTTGGGTTGATACATGCATTTCCACACACATGATATTTCCTTGTGGTATGCTGCCATCCACTGACTTTTCCAGAAGACAAATCAGTATCCTATCAGATCAAATCCTGAGCCCCTAAACCCATGAGCTAAACAAACCTTCTTTCTGTATAAGCAGCCCATGCCAGGTATTTCATCATAGTTATAAAAAACTGGTAGAAATGCCTAAGCAAGTGAATTCATTAATTTACATAAAATGATTAATTTAATAGTATGTATTTGTAAATGTTTTAATTCTATGAATTATTTTTAAGTACCTCATACTAACACATGACTAATGTTTCAAAGAGATGATCATCTTTTAATACAGAACCCATTTCACCAAACTCTTCACTTTCTTGAAAATACATCATTTAAGAAGCATTGGTCGGGCTGGAGAGATGGCTCAGCCGTTAAAGGCTAGGCTCACAACCAAAAATATAAGAAGCATTGGTCACTCAAGACAAACTATTAACGTTTCCTATTGCTTTCTAAATTTACTTCTGCAAGTCTGAAAATTCATAAAAGCTTTATTGAGATGTTCTCCTGGCTTCAAACACACTTCTCAGGTAAAATATGTTACAAGCATATAACCACATGTTTACAAATTGATCATCAATATTCTTTTTAATGGTGACATCCCATTGAATTTATGCTATCATCATAATCTTTAAGTAAATTTTTAATCAATTTAAAGCTTAGTTATGTTTTAATCCTTTGGCAAACGTTCTTCTTGATTAATTGTGGGAAGAATCATTCTTCTTGTTTTAGAGTCAATGTAAGGATGTGTTTGAGCTACCCTACTTCCAAGGGTAAAGAATGCTGTTTTTGGCCACGCTGACTTAAAAATCACCTGAACTTGGTCATGACATAAAGCTCTGATCCTCCCATATCATAAATTCTCTGTTAAGAAGAATAATATCATTTCCTTGTATTTATGGTGACATAAAGTAACTATAAAATAAATGAATAAATGCATCCTACTGTTTTGAATACCCTTACTTAAGACAACTACTCCATTGCTCCATACTAAAATACATTCTTCAGTAGTAACTTGACTCTAGGGTATACAAAAATCAGTATTTTGTTTTTCAAAGATACATTTGACACTTGCACAGCTACCTTTGTGAAGCTACCTTTTTAAATAATGATTTTCAGTAACTGCAGTAATTATAGCAAAAGGAAAGTTGTCGGTATGTTGTATTTTATGTGCCATAGTGAAAAAATGGTTTACATAAAGTTGAAATTTGGTAAACCAATGTGATTTTACATGCTTTGAATCTTGTTTTTTTTTTTGTAGTGATAAGATTTTTATTTTCATGATGGGACATATGTTGCAAGTGACTATTTTGCAATGGCTAGTAAATAAAATGAATTCCTCACTCTCCCTGATCACAGAGCCTATTTAACTCAGAACAGTCTTACAAATAGCCACCCACCTTTGGTCTGGAAAAACTAATGATTTATTCCAAGCATGAGGCAGAAAATATACTTAATTTATTCATTGCACAACCTATGCACCACCTCAGGGTGGGGTGGGGGTGCTAGAAAAACACTGAGAGCTAATAAATTATTTCTCCTTGTTTTGAAGCCTGTCAGTGTGGTGAAACACTAGTAAAGCTTACAAATGACTTTTATTCTGGAAATGTTGGTTTAAACACACACACACACACACACACACACACACACACACACACACAATGGGCTTGATTAAGCCTGCCTGTGTTTCCATATAAATTTCAATGGTAAATGGATAATTAATTAATTTCCAAATAGGAAATCAGGACCAATGGATAGATATAAACATATAAAATCTCTGTGATTTTTTTTTCTTTTTGTCATATGTGAAAAGTTTTTTTCTGATTTCTGGGCCCTCATCATGTGAGTCTCCTCTGCAGACATGAGCATTTGAATAGACTTTACCCCAATTCCTTCCCAGACTTCTAAACAGTTGATATAATCCAGATAATTCATGTAAAAATACACAGTTTAGTACAAATCTCTTTTTATTGCCTATGGGAGACCCTTACTTCTTTTTTATTGACGCAAATTACCCCCCACATTAGCTCTCTCTAGAGCACCAATTCAAATATAAATATTGACCCAACACTTTATTTTGCGTTGTGTTAACTTGGCAATGTACAGCCAATAACAGCTTCTTTGAGGGCTCTGGACACTCAATTTAACCCTGAAAATTTGCATTTATAATTGACGGTAATGTTTAGCTGATTAATAGTATAGAGAAACACTCTGAAGATTACCAGTGAATTCCACTTATTTTGTAAAATAAAGCCTAGGTAAGACACTGGTAGAATTTGAACTCCCCGAGATGAGCTGGATTAATGGGACTTTACATGTGGACTCCTAAGTTAATTTTTCTAAAATTGGATAAACATCAATCAAGACCAAAAATTTCAATTAACTAACTTAGCAAACAAAGTGAAAAAGATGAGAAGGCCCTCAGTCTGTTGAAGGTTTCAAAGACAAATAATTTAAATCTATGTTTATTTAAGTTAAAGAAAAAAGGATGAATGTATATGTAAAATGAAGGGTTTGTGAATTTAAGCTCAGGAGAAAAAAAGGGTCCTTAAAGAAATATTTTCTTTAATTTTTAAAGTACCCTAAAATTTTAAGTAAGCCCTTCATTATAAAAGACTACCCAAAATAAGATTTATAAATTCAATAATCACATATATATTAATTATATCTTATTTAAGTTTTAGACAGTAAAAATTAATATCTTTTTTATTGCTATAGAAAGCTTCAACTGTTATCATTAAGAAAGACTGGGGAGAAAAGCTCACTGTAACTTTTGCTTTTACAGAGTGTCATTTGATCAGAAGTGATGAATGGAGCCATTGTTGTTGATCATTTTTGGATTATCATAGATTTTGAAGGAAGAAATAAGTTAAAGTTTGCCTTTGGAGGAAGCAGCATGATTTCTGGAAATGGCTGTCAGTCACAGTCACTTCGTGGAGGCATTTGGAGAGCAGTGAGTCATGCCCAGTGCTCGTCAGTTCATCAGCATGCCTTTATAGCGCTTACAGTCACTACTTACTCTGTTCACATTAATGTTCAATGCTAGGGACGATCTGAAGATAACTACAACTTCTATTTCTCTACAGTTTTTCTTTCTTCCAGAAAGAATTTTAGAAGGCACAGAGATGTAAAATGTTGCAATTATAGGAAATTGTATGAAAGTTCCTGAGGAAAAAATGGAAAATAGGTTTACAGTGTTAGCACTACAATGCTGAGTTTACACACAAGAGAATGAAAATACTGCCTATTAAAAGACATCAACATGTTCCTTTAGCATTCTTCAAAATAGGGAATCAACTAAGTACTGCCCATCAAATAAATGAATAGGATATGTGGTACGGATACTTGATGGAATATTATTCAGCCTGGAAAAAGTAGCCAATCCTGCCATTTGCTGACATGTGACTGAACCTGGGGAATGTGATATTATTTGAAACAAATCAGAGAAAGAAGATGTATCATGCACTCACACTTGCGTATGAAATATAGTATCAATGAATATATTTATGTGTAAACATGAGCAGAAAGAATAAAGCAGTGGTTACCAAGGGCAGGAGGAAATGAAAATGTATGTGTGCAAAGATAAAATATAACAGAAGGGTGGGATGAAGAAGCCTAAAGATCATCTGGACTGTAGTCCATACCCAGGATTATACTCAGAATTTTTCCAAAGTTTTACACAGCTGCCCCTGCCGCCACAGTGCCAATGGGTGAGCCTATGAAATGAAAGATATTTCTCACTGTAGTAGCCTTTTCCCATGTTCATGTATCTCCTAACACTCCTGCTATGCATCTTAAAGAAATAAATTACATTTATGTTTTAAAGAAAAAAAATGCTTGTATTTTTTTCACATTTTCCCACTTTATCTATAGAGCATCCAAATACTGTTTCCCCCCAACCCCAAGGTTCAAAGATTTGAATCCTAAATGAGAAGAAAATAGTTTTTTTGGGTTGACCAGCAGGTTCTGACTCTTGGAAGCAGCCAGTAGAGGTTCACCTCGGTCCCTACAAGAAGAGCAGAGATGGCTGAACCAACCTGTCTTGCCAAGTGCCCACAAGCCAATTTCAGTGCTGTTACTGTTCTAATCCACAGCCCAGGGTCCTGAATCCCTCATGTGAACTGAGCCAAGAGTTGGTGTATCTGCTTGCTTAGTGGCTCTGTCTTTCTGAACTCTCAGTGCCCCCAGCTGTAGACAGCTATAAAGTATAAAATCCTCCTGAGGCAAACTCAGTGGATGAGTATCAACTCAGTGGATGAGCAGTGGATCTCAGGATTAGGGAATGGCCTGGATGTAGTTAACCTTTGAGGTTGTGCTGATAGTTTGAGGTGGTGCTTGAGTTCCTCCATGAAGAAAAAAAAAAAAAAAGAACAAATTTTGTACAAAGACACACACTATATATTTGAATGTGAATCTGCATTGTAACCTGGCCCAAAGGTGTGAACTCTTTTCACAAAGAGCAGGCTGCAACTAAGGTGAAACACTCCTTTTCATGGGTCGATTTGTACTTTCCTGTTGTTAGCTTTTTTTTTTTTTGCTTTTTATTTTTGTTTTTTTGAGTTTGGGGTGGGGGTGGTAATAACAATAGAACATCATAAGCAGATAAAGAAGTCACCACATGCAGTGGCTAGGTGTCATTTGTAATGAATAAGAAGGTTTGAGGTTTTCCTAGCAGATCAACTTTCTCTTGCCTCAGTGGAGGCACTTAGTCCTGATAAGATTTGATGTGCCAGAGTGGGTTGGTACTGGGTGCAGGGAGGGGTACGGGAGAGTGGGTGGAAGGGTGAGACTGGGAGGAGGGGAGGGAAGGGTTGCAATTGGAATGTAACATAAATAAATAAATATATATATATATATATATATATATATATTTTTTAAAGAAGGTTTAGAGATTGGAGTAAATGGGCTTTAGATGTCTGGGATATATTTACTGAATAGTTTGTGCTAGAATAAACCTAGGTATCTCTTTAGAATAAGCTAAAATGGCCCCTTGGGAAGATCCTAGGATTTCAAGAGCATTTTAAATGAGTCTTTAGATGCATAAGAACTTATGCGGGTATCACCTTTAAAAATAAATAGTCTGACTCCATGGGAAAGACTTCAGCATAAAAGTCCCCTGGTGTTCAGACATAGCTCTGGCCTTCTGTCTTATATCCATTCTGTTCTAAGCTAATCCAGAATAATTTTCAGTATCTTGGATCCTTTTCTTTCATTGGCCTCCCCCCCCCCCTTGTCCTCATGTGTCTTCCTGCATGACAGATTTTTCCACAGATCCTCCCATAAGGCATTTCCCTTTTCCCCTTTTCATATTTCTACATTGTTTCAATTTTCTAACAACGATCTATTTCTTTTGTCTACAACTAATGCTGAATCATAATAAAGGACTCAAGATGACTGAAACAGATTTTATGGCATTCTGCGGTTCTAGGTTTTGCCCAGTGTTCATACCCTTCTTTGTCACATTTCCCTAGGCTTAGCATATTTGTCAGTCTCTTGACTTGAGATTGCATGCCTATATGTACTGTTAGGTTATTTCTCAGGATTCAAAGCATGCTGTTGTGTTCATAGAAATGGGAAACACAGTACCTATAATAATTTCATGTAGCGAATTCAGAAAATCTCCATTAAATAACACTTATACACTAGAAGTTTCCATGTCTCCCCAGGAGGAAGGCAGTATGGATATGCTTATGTGATACGTGAATATGTGCATATCTGTGTCCAAACAGCCAAATTATATCCACTGCACACACTGATCCAGTGTAAATGCAAATCTCTTCTTTTTTTCCATATGGTTTTTGACTGCCACGCTGAACACCAAGCTCTAGCCCTGCCTCACACAGCACTCAGATTGCTACGTTTTGGAGAGTGTTGTGCCTTTGACCAGACCTTGTATGTGAATGCTTGGGAAGAGTGTCAGCTCTAAATAGAACTAGCTTCCTCAGTATTTGTGCAAATAATTTTACTGTCATTTTTTAACTTACTTGAATTTTATAGAAGAAAAACACTAAGGAAATTCTCATAGAAGTCATTAACCAATTGGTGAACAATTGGGAAATATTTCCTGGCATTTAGTTTGTAGTTTTCACGCTAACATACATCAAGGAGAGCTAACACATCTTGACATGGCTCCTCAAAACTATCTTACAGATAAGGGTAAAGTCACTGCCATTTAATTCTGTGTTACTATTTGGATGTGAAGGAATAAAATAAAGCTGGTTTACTAAGCTTAGGATGCATTGATCAAATGTTTAATTGCATTGGAAGAAAACTGTGTGATATTTTTGTGTTGTGCTGGCTGACATTCAGTGTCAACTCCAGGCTGGCCTCAACCTCTCAGCATTCTTCCTGACTCAGCCTCTCAGGTTGGGAATATAGTTCACCATACCCCCAGGTGTGGGCTTTATAAATCTCCTAAGACAACTTTAAGGTTTCCTTTTGTCTCTATTAAAGGTGAAAACAAACAAAGCATTTTTGTTACTTCACTTTTTATACCTGGAAGGCAGCTGCCCTATTTTTACCCCGGCATGACTCTTCAACTGTGAAAGACAGCAAAATGAAGTTTCAATTTCTCCAAAGAAAATCCACCTGAATTGGCATGGTTACAGACTAACCAGACCCCAATTTAGCATGAAAATGAAAATTAATTCCAGGCAAGAATTCAGGAAGAAATAGAAAGGAGAGGGCAGAATTTGTTTAGTTAACAGGAGAAAGAACGTGGGACTTCAAGAATAGCATGAGATGAAAGATTTGGTTCTACATTTTAAATGTGTAGTAATACGTTGCTACGTAGGAGATGGTTTGAGCATCCTCATGACTGTCTCTTAAAAAAAAAAAAAAGACAGTGATCTCAAAATACTTAAAATATAGGTGGAGTAAGGAATCAAGGTTAAACTGGAAGAAAATACTTAAACCCTAAGGAGGTGGTCCATTTTTTCCCACTTCAAGAATAGCATGAGATGAAAGATTTGGTTCTACATTTTAAATGTGTAGTAATACGTTGCTACGTAGGAGATGGTTTAAGCATCCTCATGACTGTCTCTTAAAAAAAAAAAAAAAAAAGACAGTGATCTCAAAATACTTAAAGTATAGGTGGAGTAAGGAATCAAGGTTAAACTGGAAGAAAATACTTAAACCCTAAGGAGGTGGTCCATTTTTTCCCAACTCAGCCATTAAATGGTGGAATGAACTCTCAGACAGGGACAAGTAGTTTTATCCACACTTCATTATATCAGCTGAGCAATATTTAATTGTAAACTATTTGAAAATTATACATTTATGAATATGGTGGGCAAATTAATCCTTCATCTTTCTAAGTGAATGCAGCGGGGTGGGGGGGGTTTCCATGCCAGACACATGCCATTTTTTCTTCCATTAAAGCACTAATTACTAAATCTAACGTAAAGTCAGGTAAGAAATTTCCTTCTCTCTTAATTTCAACATACTAATGTAGTGAGAATTTTATAATTTTGGTTTCTTTAGAAATATTTTAAGAATATATTTTTGTTTTAATCCCAGGTGTGGGGATAAGAGGCTGCTTCACAGCAGGTGATGATTTGCCTTTTGCTCTAGCTAGGGCATGGTTTTGCCAGCTGCAGACAGTTTCTGTGAATGTGTGACCTGTGGAATTCTAGGAACTATTCAGAGGATATACAAATGCTAGGACCTTGAGAGGTAGAGTTTCTATTGTTGGCTGGTTGATGGTCAGGTGCTGTTGGTTGCTGTTTGTCAACTAGTCATGAACAAAAACATAAGAAGAAGAAATTAGATATCCTAATGATGAAGATCAAACTTGCCCTAAGGAACTCAAGGCTCCTAATCAGCAGGAAGAAGTCCAATGAAAATGACGTCCCGTCCCCTGACCCCTCTATTCTTTTTTTCTTTGCTATCTAGTGTTAGGTGGTTAATAAGGATGGAGATGGGTGGAAGAGAGAAAAAGGAACCCACAAAGTAGCAAATGTTGGCTACCAATAAAGTAGAATGTTTTGAAATGGCTGACTAAATTAAATGGCAACAATGATAGTGGATCAGGGGACCTGATTTTTGCCACTATAGATAATTATGAACTTTTTTTATAATTTATTTTTTATTTCTTCAAGTTACATCTCAATCACAATCCCCTCCCTACTCCCCCCTCCAGTCCCACCCTTCCACCCTCCTCCCCCTCAGCCCCACCATCCTCTTCCCTTCTTTTTTTTTT
>CAJQZJ010032438.1:433736-502974 GCA_907164525.1 Lophiomys imhausi
TATGAGACTCTAGGTATCTATTCTTCAACCACCTCAGAGACCTGAGAGGGATAAATACATCTGATTATATAGGAAGTGCAGGGCCTGCAGCTTCCAAGACTAAAAAATGACATACCAGTGGCTGCCTGGACAGTTCCCATTTTCTCTCCATACATTACAGCATCAATCTTCAGCCATTTGGCCCCATTTCTCTGACAGACATTGGTTGTAGAGCAGGAATTATGAAGGACTTACCTACCCTGTCTTGGCAGAGCTAGGCTGTCGACTTACCTGCTTCCAAGTTTTGTCCTTTTTGGACAGACGTCTGTCTACAGTTGAAGCAAGTGGTTTTTCTTGCCAAGAGAATGGCTTACCACCCATTCAATCATCTCCCACTGGAGATTCTTCGATGCTCATCTTCTACTTGGAGTAATATAGGGGGTGCTGTCAGGAGCTGACATGTCTCGATATCAAAAAATCTTAAGTTAAGAAAACATCTTTGAATGCCATATTCTGCAGATCTCTTGAGGTTTTTGAAGATGCCCTATCTATCTCTTATATTTAGATAAGCAAATATTGCTTGTCTCTTAGCGACTTGATTTCTGAGTAGCTTAGAAAATAACTGTGATAGACTGTCATAGTAACTAACAAAATGACACGTTTTCATGACTATTAGTTTCCGTTTCTTAATTATCCTAAACAGTTTTATAAGAAGGGCATGCATGGTATTGTTTTAGCCTCTCCCCGTGATGACCACTGTGTGTTCTGTTTTTTTGACATCATTTCGAGTCCACAGACAGGAAGTGTTCTTCAAAGCTTTGTTTCACAACAACAGCAACTGCAACTAGATGGGTTTTATGAATCTAACACAGGGTAGTAGCACCCTGATTGGGTCATAGCTGAGTCCCCAAATAGAAGTTTTGGTTTTTCTCAGAAATTCATTCTTCCTCTCCCACCATAAGGAAAATCAAGCTAGCACACAATTTAATACAGTTATAAAAAATAATAAACCCTGCCAAACTATGACTTGCTTCTAAAATTTCTTAAAAAGCTTCATCCACATTTACCATCTAACATCATCCAGAGACTTCCTAGATCCTTGTTTGGCTTGCTGTATTTTAAGTCCTAGAGGCTATTCCTGAAACCATCAGATTCAAGAGTACAGTAAAAACCACAAAATGAACAAACAAATGTAAGTGCACATGACCAGACACACCACAACGTGGAGGTAGATGACATGAATTAGAGGTGTGCCACACAAGCGTGATTTCTGCCTGTTTGTTTAACACACATCAAGTCCGGCCGGCTTTGTTGGTCAAAGCTTCCATCTCCTTGGCTTACTTTGCAGCAAGAACACCACGTCCTGTACATTAGCCTAGGAACCAGACATGACTTCCATTCCACAGGGGTGAAGGGTGACAGGGTTTTAGGATAAAACACCTGCCTTTCCTGTGATTGGATGTCATGGGAAATGCCTTTCTTCTGTGTCCAGAACATGTCAACGAGGACAAACAGGAGATGAAAAACAGATCTGGGCAAATTGTGAGCTTTTATTTTTGTCTTGGGCACTTTCCCACTTCTTATTCTTTGCCTAAGTGATGTCTTTTTGTTTAAATATAACTATCTTTCTATTTTCTCCAGTTTTGCTGTGAAGCACTGTATTATATGAGAGTTAACTAATTACCAAAATATACCACATCCTAAAATTACCAATAGCAATCGAAATGCTTTGAGTCTTAAGAGTAGCAGTGACAGACTGATCAGTTCTCTAGTGGAGGTGTTCATATTAGGATGTCACATCCAGCACACTCTCCCTTCTTATCACAATCATATGAATTAAGATGCTTTGTGGATAAGGAGACTAAAAACCTTTCTCAAAAACTTCTAGTAAGAAAAAAGAACTAATCATTCACCCAGATCTTTAAATGGTTGATAATTTGTAGAAATAGTTGCATTGGAGAGTAGGACCCTTGCCATCTGAAAAAGTCTTTCAAGTTCATGAATTTTGAATTTAAAATGGAACTAATTTTTAAAGTGTAGTAACTAGAAAAAAAAAGTATTTGAAGAAAACTGCACTCCTTGTGAAAACAAACAAACAAAAAGACCCCCAAGCCTAAGCAACAATGGATACTAACACTCTCAGGCATTTACCTGGGTCATAACTCAAGCTTCAAAATTAATGGTAAGAAATAGGACATGGTGCTTATAGATCAGCAGCAACTCATTGATACCTTTTTGTTGCTGCTGTTGTTCAAGTTACCCAAAGTTTTAGAAAAAAATTACAGAATAAAATAGATAAATAACATTGTGTTTATTCACAAATGCTTTAGCTGTGTCCATGGAAAATCCCCAGACCAGATTTAAAAATTAGGGTGAGAGAGATGGTCGACCAGTGAGGAGCACCTGCTGGTTCCCAGCACCCACATGCCATCTCCCAACTGCCTATAAATCCCGTTTCAGGGGATCCAATACTTTCTTATGATTTATCTGTGCACCAGAGATACATGGGATACACACACATGCACAAAGACCAAACATTCATACACAAAAGACAAAATAAATAAATACTTTAACTTTTTTACTAAAAAATGCTTGGAGAACTAATAAGCAATGTTCGTAAAGCTGAAGTATAGAATATGAACATAAAAAACAATTGTTTCCCTAAACAGCAGCAATGAACAAAGTTGGAAATTAAGAAATAAAATCCTTTTATAGCAGGACACAAAGCAAAGGAAATATAAATACAGCTAAATTTAATAAAATATCCACAAAAATAAATCTGAATGTAGCTGCCAAAATCTGATGTAAGAGATGAATTGAAAACCACAGAAAGTCAAAATCAGCAACATGGTTCTTGCTGACTTTTCCTAACTTGCTCAGAAGATAGCAGGCTGCCTGAGCCAATCCACAGAGTAGACAACAACATACTGATTGTAAACCTTATGCTCAAAACTTAAGACTGACAACCAATACTAAGAGTGAGATGGTAGAGCATTTGCAAAGCAGTAGATGCACTAAAGAAATAGACCTCTACAATAGTCACCAACTGATACCTGACAAAGATAACTAGAAAACTAGTTTTTTGTTTGTTTGTTTTGTTTGTTTGTTTTTTTTTTCGAGACAGGGTTTCTCGGTGTAGCCCTGGCTGCCCTGGACTTACTTTGTAGACCAGGCTGGCCTTGAACTCACAGAGATCCCGCTGCCTCTGCCTCCTGAGTGCTGGGATTAAAGTCATGTGCTACCATGCCAAGCTGAAAACTAGTTTTTTATTTAACAAAATTTGAAGCCATTGAACATTCACATCTTAAAATAATAAAACAGATAAGTGAAACAGATTTTTTATGAAAGATGGAGTCTGTATATAGTTTTCTTCTTAGTATGTAAAATACAAAATCATAAAATTTATAGGAGACAAAAAAAGGAGAAAAATCTGCAAGACCTTGACTAAAGATCAAGAAAGAGATGGCATCACTAAAAATAGCACCCTGTCTTCCATGGACACTAAGATTTAGAAAACTATAATCTTAATGATCATATTGTTTAAAGAAAAGTGACAAATTATGTTTCTAATATAAGGAAATCTTAAAACTCAGTGAAACCCCACATTTTAAAAAGATGCGAAACTCAGAACATACACCTTAATGAGATGTAGTTAATAGTATATAATTATATTAATATTATATAATAGTGAATATTCACATGGAGATACACATAGTATTCATTTTCATAGGTAATTGTGAATGAACCAATACTTTATTAATATTCCAATCCTTTAGCCCAAACTCTTAAACAGCAGCAAGGCTGTGGACAGTCCAACCTTTGCTGGGGATCTACAAGGAACAAAGTCATTTTAGAACTTAATTTAGCAAATACCTTACAAATCTAAACAGTTCTCCTACAGGATCAACAACTGAGTTCTTAGTTATTTACCCATAGGATTTGCAAACATGTCCATGCAAAGCCTATGCGTGAATTTTATAGTATTTTCATGTATATTCACTCCAAGCTGGGAACACCAAGACTTTCTCTCATAAAAGAATAAACAAATCATGTTACATACATACAATGGAATACTTTTATTCTTTAGTGAAATTAATGAGCTTTTAAGCCATAGAAATATGTAGATAAATCTTAAATGCTTGCAAACAAGCAAAAGATGCCAGTGTGAAATACCATATACTGTATGTTTCCATTACGTGACACCCTCGCATGACCATGACGGTACAACAGAGCGCTAACTATCCAGGGTAACCAGGATGGTATAATTATGACGGTAGCATGCAATCTCACTGTGGAGTGAGCAGTCTTTCCAAGGTTGGTCACTGACAACGGTGCGGCCCTAAGTGACTGCAGACAAGGACGGGCTTTGGTGACTACGGGCAAATGACACCTTGCAAGGCCACCGTTCTCCAGTGAGTATTATTTGAACAATGTACACTGGTAAACAGTCCTTGCACCATTGTGCATTCCCAGGAGATCTATGACTGAGAAAATGGACAGCCATATGACTGAGTGTGAGCATGCGGCACAGTTGTGTTCCTCAATAGCTATTTTCAAAAGCATATCGAGTCTGCATGAAGTCATCAGATGTGTGGTTGTGAGTATATTTGTAGGCGATATAATCCAGGACAATGTCCAATCCGGTGAAGTAAACAGATGACATCCAAGGAGGCAAACCCGCGGGTAACTGAAAGGGCGACCTATAAAGGAAATTGGCTGAGCTGGAGTCTGCATTAGTGAAGCGGAGAGAGCAGTCTCTCCAAGGAAGTCACTGCTATGCGAAATTGCTAGACATATCTAAGGTGGAAGTGACAAAGAAAGACTTTCCCAGGAGAGGGAAGAGGCCCTGCCGAAATGCCAAGGCACAAACTCTGTGTCCTGGAAGAGACAATATATGGAAGGGCAGGAGCACCATTACGGGCTTGTCCAGCACCCTATAGTATCCTCATCCACAACAGCATGCCACGAAGTCACTTCTCCTGAGTACGGAAGGAGTCCCCTCTGGGCAATCAGTAAAAGTCAGAAAACCTCTAGAGGAGTCAAAAATAAACCGAAACAAACTACAAACCCAGAGGGAATGTTTTCCTGCCCAGCCTTCCAATGGATTTCCTTCTGTCCATGTGTGTGCATGCACGTGTGCCCGCATGTGTGAGTGTGTTTCTGTTTTTCTTCTTTTAAGCTATACTGTATATACCTTTTGAGCCAAATATTTGGGATTAAATTTTGTGTAAAATTTATCCTTATTATAAAATATTACATAATTGCATTGTATTAATGGCTAAGGGCAGAGCAACTTGAATGTATACAACCTGTATTTTATGTACCTCCATATCAGAAGCATAAGCCATTAACATTTGAATCCATCCTTAATTTGTGAATTGATACATACACTTTGTCCATAGTCTCATGGTATAGGAATTAATGATTCTGTCAATAGAAATTTCAGTAATCTTTTCTCAGTATATTAATGTAAAATATGATAGTGAACACATGAGTTTACCTTGTCCCTGAGTGTCCACGACTCTTACATCTTGTCTTTGTTTTAGTTGCCAAACTTCAGCACTGATGCCAATACCCCCAGAAACTGTTTTGTCCTCTGGCCTGGGTGGACTTTAATTTTGAGTTATTTCCTTTCAGCTTTTGTTTTCTATTTTTATGTATTTGTCATTCCAAGTCTAGATTTTTTTTTTTTTGGTTCACTTTAAGGTAGTCTTCTCTTGTTTTTGTTTGTGTGGAAGGTTTAATGTGAATGAATCTGGAAACAATGAAAGTGTGAGCTATTCGTAGAGCAGAACATACAGCACCGAGGCCCTCTTTCAAATCATCTCGAAATCCTGACATTGATTTTGATACTTCGTGTGGAACTTACATATTTCTTATAATAATTTGCATCTGTTTAACTTCATCTTCCCATTTAATGCTGTATATTCAAATTGCTCAGTGTCATAAGTCATATTTTGTGTTTCCACATCTAGTTACACATGTACCTCAGAAAGATATTAGATGACTCTTACAATTTCCATTAGCTTTTTCAAGGAAATATAATAAACATAATAAATTTAAGGAGAAAAATGAGCTATTTTCTCTATTCATACACAGAACTATTATTCTAGCTGCATTCTTTCATGGGTCCTGGCTTACTCCAAATGCTTAAGTAAGATGAGTAGGAAGCAAGGAACAGAGTTGATATTTCAGTATCCATTTCTTGTTCGGCTTTCCTCACATGTCTTTAAGAGATAAAGCCACTTTGTATATTAGAAATTATTTTGTTAATATTTTTAAATAAAATAAACACTATTGATCTTTAATGAATAGCCCATGGCCTCACAGAGTTAGTTTAGATCCCTGAAGCCTGATTAGAGAGCATGGGGCTTCAGGCATGGCTATGGGAGGAAGAACACCAGCTGAGAAGAATGTAGGTGGGTGAGGAAGAGGGGAAAGCTGTGCATTTTGTGTCTATGTATTCATAGTTGCCTTTCAAGCTACCATTAGTCATGGATCTTCACTCTCCTGAAATGGGAAATTGTACATAGAGAAATGGTTTAGTTTTCAGTTACCGTCTTCTCACACAATTCTATAAAATGAGTTGAGTCTCATTTTATCACCACAGTGCATGAGGAAATTGTGTGAGTGGGAAAGACGGGTAGTTTAGTACTATTACTCATGAGATCTAGGCTAATGCCAATACTTCTACCCCACAAAGTACAAGATTTCAGTATACTAAGTTGCAACAGTTGGAAGCACCGTCTTAGTCCTTGTGGACAAGTTGGGGGCAATGCTGGTGGGGTTGCATATGGACTCTGAGATGGAGAGGAAGAAAGGGGGAAATTCTATACATGGCCACGTCACTCTATTTCCAAAGCTCACAGAGGCTTTGACCACCTCCTCCTGTGCCCTACGTGGTGAGTCTCTCCCTTGTCATAAAGCCCAGTGGAAAGAACTGAGTGAATAATTCTGGTTGGCTATAGAAAAACTCATTCTCCTCTGAAGCTTCCTAGATCGTAAGCTGTGGGTCATGGTGTGTTTGGGTTACATGGTCCATGGGACATCCAAGGAAGACGTTTTCCATCAGACAAACAGTGAAAAGCAAAGGGATGTGAAATTATCAGAGACAGAAGCAAGGGAGAATAAGCTAAAATTATTTTTAAATGGTTTGACTATGTAATCTAGTAGTATTGGGCTGACCTTAACATTTTACATTTTAATCTTACAAACTAACAATTACTCTACATAACTGAGGGATGGAGAGAGGTAGGTATGAGGGAGGGAGGGAGAGGGGGACAAGAAAGAGAAGGACGGAGGGAAGAAGGAAGGCAAAGAAAGATGTTAAAATTACTCTGGAGAGAGATGTGGAGAGAAATGAGATACTCTCCCCCCACATTTGTTCCTTCTAACTACTGGGGGGAAAGCCTGCATGCTAATCACTCCCACTCTCTCAAATAATTACAACATTCATCAGAGCCCCTGCTTGTAGTTTGTCTGGGACTCTAAGGTAGCCAAACTTCTTTCTGAAAGTCTGGCATGGAGGATTTTTGTAAAATCTCACTGGCCTGCCTGTCCTTCACCACATTTGTTGCAATTAGCACACTGAAAGGATGGAGGCTCAATGCTGATTTGTCCATTCAGTAATTCTTAGAGCTGTCCTGGACTTTGAGCCAGCTGTCCCCTCCCAGCTTGAGAATGGGGCCTCTGGAAGAAGCAGGGAGAGAGACTGGCTTATTAGACAGAAATTGACAGTCATAGAATAAAGGGCATGAGGGACCCCTCAGAAACTCATGTGGACCATTGTGGAAGGATTAGCAAGGGAGAACACACTTCAGGAGGCCGGTGGTATACCTCCCCAAAGAATATAAATGGACAGGGAGTGGGAGGTGGGCGGAGAGAAGTCCACTCTTTCAGTTATAGGTTTTATGAGGTCTAATTTGGCATTCGGCATCTTTCCTCCATTTTTTGTGTGTCCATCTCCTGACATTTCTTTAATATTTATACCATTCAGGGCATTCTGCACGCTCTGAGGAGCTGGCATGGGCAGGGTTCAATCTGCAGTCTTCTGTATGCATTCGGACTGCGAGTGTTCCCTAATTGGTTTTCATCCCAGTAATCCCACGGAGAATAAGGTTACATGTTGAAAAGGGCCGAGGTAAGCCTGGGTAAAAGGGGACTGTGAACTCCTTGCCGGCCTTATTAGAAAGCTCTGAGCATGCGCCTCAGGGACAAAAAAAAAAAAAAAAAAAAAAAAGATGTGTAGATTTCAGAGGTCCTACTGAGTCACGAAGAAAGAACACCCAGCAATCCAGAAAGAGAAAAAACTTGGTGTCAACCCCACCCATATTTCTATATGATGTAATGGTTGGCAAAACTAAAATATTCAGTTGATATGGTACTCGTGAGGAAAATCGACTGGAAATCCAATTAAAATTGGGAGAATAAACTATTTGCAGAAATATAGGAAATTGGAAGAAACGTTTTATTCATAAATTTATCAATATACTTATGTGTTTAAAAATGAAGGCAACTGAAATTCCTACTTTGTGTTTTTTGTTTTTTTAGTTATTGTTTTCATAGGAATTTTGACTCATTTTAGCCCTCACTGAGCATGGCCATGGGATACAGAGCTCAGGTATTCTGTGTATAGAGTGTCCTGTTGCATTGTAAATGAGAATGGGGCTTCTGGAGACTTGGAATGTTGTGCTCTCTGGTTCAAAGGTGAAGACAAAACATTATTTTGAACTTCCAAGACATGGGACAAAAGTAAACCTGCATGAAACAATCTGACAATTCAGTCTGCATAAATGTTGTTATTGTCTATCCCTCCATTAGTTGGGCAAAATTGTTTCAACTGCCCCGTGTTCTGGATATCAGTGTGTTGGCAGCCCGGGTGTTCTGGAAGTTACTCCTAAAAAATAAGAGGGCTTTGCTAGATCATCTTACTAGGCTTTGAGTAATTAACAAACTTCAAGTCCTAGTCAGACTGGGAAAGTGTATCTGGAATTAAGCTTTCTAAAACAAACATCAAACAAACAAAAAAAGGAAGTAAGAAGTGAAACAAGAAATACAGTAGTATAACTATTCTCCCTCCTTGGAAATAATGCCTTTAAAATGTTTTCTCAACTGCAGAAAACAACACAAACACTTATATGAATAATTGCAGCAGCAATATGCTTTACCAG
Source organism: Lophiomys imhausi (assembly GCA_907164525.1). NCBI lineage: Eukaryota > Metazoa > Chordata > Mammalia > Rodentia > Muridae > Lophiomys > Lophiomys imhausi. The sequence goes on from CAJQZJ010032438.1 coordinate 442,886, forward strand.
CTAAATAAAAAGTTCTGTATTTTTAGAATTAAGACCACATTAAAACAACACTTCCAAAACTCAGTTGAAGAGCACAAAATTAACACCCCCTTCCCAACTCACAGCAGTAGGCATATGGACAAGACCGCACAATCTCACAGCGAATGATTCCATCTTCTTGCTTCTATGTCACGCCACTTACTTTATGACGGCTTAACTAGAAGACCTCTTCCTATTCAAGAAGAAGGAATATTTTTCCACCAAGGATCTTACAACCTCAAAGGCCATTTAACTTAGCTTAGCCGTCTGGTTTATTTTGCATTAAAGGAACTTCTCATTTAATTTACCAGTCTATAATAGGTAACTTTTTCAATATGGAGCTAAAGGTCACTATTATATGTAAGGAAAATTAGGCCGACATTCTCAGTTGCCTTACAGTTCTCTTAGTTCAACTATGCCAATAAATGAACATGTACAACAAGCCGAAGGGCTTTTTATTACAAATTTAATTCATTTCTCTCGACAACTGTGAAATTTGCCATTGACATCAGTCATTACCCCAAGGCGAACTAAAAGATGATCTCAGTTAATAAATGGTCCTTAACAAGGAACGTTCCCATCTCCTGTGATATTGGCACAGGCACATTTTATTAATGCAGGGCTTGCTTCCTGCCAGAACACCAGCATTCACGACTATTTGGTGTGCATGTTTCCTCTTCCTGCTCCTGATATTAATAATTATACAACAGGGTAATTAGCAACACAAAGAGACAGGACTATGAGCTTGAAGCTAGATTTTCAGCGCGTTAACCTTCTGGGAAATAAAGAACAGAAGCAAAGAGTGGAGCCAAACAACCAATGCAGGTTGATTTCACAGTGTGTAAAAGGCTAATTATCTGTGAAAAGTCTGACCTCAAGTAACAGAATCACAGAAATGTGCATGCATTTTTATTTTAAATAAAATTCAAAGACAGTGCTTCAGCATCCTAAGGAAATCTGCATAGAGAAGGCATGAGGGGAGACATTTGAAACTTAAACAAAAATAAACTTTGTAGGATGTGATGGTGTCTGGAAGTAAATGTCACTGATAGATCCAGGCACCTGAGAGCACAGGGTAAAGAAAAAAAGAAGAAGAAGCTCATGCATCTTTTCCTACTTCCAGCACATAGCAATCATGATGAAAAAAAAAAAAAAAACTCTGTATGCAACAAAAGTAGGTTAAGTGTATTTTGTTTACTGAAGACAGGCTACCATAAAAAAGAGAAAATATTACTACTTCTTTACAGGTACCATATGTAATTCATTCTTATATAGGAATATTTATCCACTAGCAGTAATAACAAACTACAATTTTTGTCATGAAAAAAATAAATTGTATTTGCAAAAAGCAAACACATTACAGAGTGTGTAAAAATGCAACATTCCCATTTTCTAGTCAGAGTTCCAATTTATTGAAGTAACAGAGCAGAAAATGCACTGACAGCTGTTACATTTTATTGCGAATTAGTATATAGGTTTTATATCCAGTGAGCAAACGCATGATACATTGTATTCCAGTAATTGCCAGTGGCTTTCAAAATGGAAACTGGATGATCTCAGTGCAATTATGCTCAGGAGAGCACACAGAGCAGTCCCAGCTCCACACTGCAATACTATAACAGCCCAACATTAAGTGCATTTTTCCTTTTAGTTTTCCAAAAATTAGAGATCAAAGAGGTCAACCAGGATTCAAAAGCATCAGAAGTAACTATCAACTGCTGCATGTGACCCTCCCCCTTTCCCAGAGCCCATTTCTTTGATTTAGGTCAATGTAGCAGGAATATTGTAGCTCAGGATTCAGGAAGGTCAAACACCTCCTCCCTCCTCTCACCTTCTTTCTCTGATTGCATTAATGTTTTACTTTCTGGGATGTTTCCTCTATTTCCTCTCTTAGCCACAGAATGTAAGGGGTTAAGTGATGTGAACAGGGTTAAGGTTAAGTTTTGGCATGCTTTAGGAAGTGAGCTTTATGCCCCAGGATTCTTTACCCAGAACAGACAGATCATCTTAGATTCTTTTCCTGTTGTCCCCCAGTAGCTGCTCTTCCTCACACATGACCATTAGCTACAGTCCTGGGGAAACAGCCAATTATTTTCATAAGGGTTAACTCGGATTTCATGGATCATTTTACTAATTCTTAGGACTGTAGATTAACAGGTAAAATGCATTGCAACATTCTAGCCACTGTTCTAGTCAGTTCAGTTCTCATTTATTTGAAGCAAGAGTTTGCATATCTTACGAGGTCTATCCCCCACCCCTTCCTTTTTGTAAACCTTTATAATCTACTTCAATTGCTTGGCACCTCCTCTCTGCCGCCTTCTGCACCATCCATCTCCCCTGGAGCCTTCAATAAATCCGGCTGTCTCCTCCCCTCTAGTGGTTACCAGCCAGCCTTGCAACAGAGGAAAAGCACAGACTGCAGAGCTCAAAGAGGTGCACTGGTGCAAATTTTTAGGTTGTGAGAGAAGGGGGTGGGGTGGGGTGGGGGAGGATAAGCCTAGCAGTCTGTCACTGCAGAAATAAAAATTAGCAAGCATTTAAAACGATATTCTAGCGGTGGCTACAGCTTCATCAACACCAACCTGCTGACTTAGATTCGCGATCCCACTCCGTTATTAGTGATTGAATTAATAGCATGTCACAACTTGCATCCGGTTTAATAAAAGAAACCCACGAATGCAACAAAACCGTAAACAGCATGTAACAGGACTTTTCCCTCAAGGCTGGAATCGAAATCCCGTGCAGTTAGAACAAGAAAGATCAAGGGACACATTCTTTCACCTGGCACGTTTGTCCCAGGGCAGCTTATGACTCCGTCATAGGACTCAAAGCATGGTCCTGCCATGGCCCCTCTAGAAACGTCATCAAAGCAACAACAGCTACAACAGAAAAGTAATGATATTTCTCACCTGCGTGTCAGAACCGATGGTGTAACAATAAAGCGGCCGGTGGTGCCTTTTGCCACCACAGTGGCTGTTTAAAAAAAAAATAAATAAATAAATGAATAAGAGTAAAAGCTCAGCTTTCCTTGCCTCTCTTCAGTTGTTTTTAACTCCACAGAAATCCAAAAACTTATCCATAAGGAAGCACACTGTGCTTAATAACAAATATAAAATACAGACCTTTCACGTTTTTCTGTTAAAATACTAATATTATGGGTTTTTGAGTTTTAGTTGTTTCAAATGTAGTTTAGAGACTTTTTTCTATAGGCACAATATGAAGATAAACTGTTATCCCAAACAGATTTTATTTCATATGATTTAAAATGAAATATTAGTGTTTAGTTGTGCTCAAATTTAATCAAGCTAAATTTAACGAGGTTTCCCCACACAGTATTAGCAATGACTAATGTACAGTGTGATCTAATACACCTACTAGGGCTTAGTGGTCAATACTCTCTTACTGAATTCTTTGGTAAAGAGACTATCCAAACATTGCCTATTCTGAACAATTTAGTGTATACCATCAACACAGACTACACACACACACACACAACATCAAAATGAACATGAAAAAAAAAACAAAACAGAAAAACAAAACAAAAAAAACCCTGTTATATTTTAGTTTACTGGCTAAGAAAATGAACTTTTATTCATTTTAGGGAGATTAAGTATTGATTTGTCTAAGATAAATAGTGATTTTTAAATGATTAAATAAACAGAAAAAAAATTAAAGTTGATATTTGTATTGATTATCATTAAATTAGCAGCACTTGGTTCATTTCAGGTGGCACAACATTACACATGTATAACATGTGGGTAGGGCTGAGTCTTCTCGGTACTACCACGAAATCCTTCCAAATGTCTACAGGCAGCTGGCTGTGGGTAGGGCTGAGTCTTCTCGGTACTACCACGAAATCCTTCCAAATGTCTACAGGCAGCTGGCTTGGGAAAATGAAGTATGCTTATCTCCTGCCTCACTGAAAGGGTCCTGCAGGGCTGATCGGATCTCAATGGAGTCTGAAGTGAGCTGCTTCCTTGGAGACTGCATTAGAGCTGAGTGAATGTGTGGAGCCAGAGCTTGAGGGAAATAAAATAAATCAGATATGGAAAGACGTACATGATCTGTCACAATAGACTCTTAAAAACTGAAATCAATGAGAGTCTGAGTGATGATAATTTCTCCTCTAACCACACAGCAGAATAGACACTTTTCTCATCTTATTTTGGTCTTGTTGGTTTTTGATTTGCCCAACCCAGAGGCTCCTACCATCTTGACAGAGAGACCTAACTGAATCATGTAGCAAACACTGACAGAACATAGCTGGAAACAAGGAAAGTTTGGAGATCTGTAAGATGTGACATGAGAGTGAATTATCGATTTCAGAATTCTCAAAATATTACCTGCTTTGGGGGCGGGGAACTAATAATATTATTGGATATGTGTACAGGAACCTAAACCGATTTTAATGTTCTCCCTTAGCAAATGTAAAGAGGTGAACCTTTTTGATACATCTGAAACAATGATTTTAAATTTCAAAGAAAAAAGTAATCAGAAAAGTAATAATCACAAAGTGAATTGGCATCACCTGCAAACATCAGTAAACAGTATCTCTTCCTACAGGTGTTCCAACATCAGTATTTACAGTAGAGGACAGTACACTGGATTTATTTTCAGGAACAAACTATTTCAAATTAACCCATTCTTTCTTATTTTGGCCTTTCAATACAAATACATTGTGAAAATTTTCTCTTCATTGCTCCTTCGTGAGTATCAGAAAGGAAATACTGTAAGTTCCTTTGCACAGAAATTTATATGCTACAGAAAATTAATATATTTTCCCTATTATCTCATCTCAAACATTAGTTGTACATTTTCTAACCCAAACCAACATGGAAAATGAACAGTTCTTTATTCATTTTGCAAGAACACTGAACATTCCTCAGAAGTAAACAATGGGGCCTCTATCTAAAATTAGGAGTTTATCAGACAACATAATTAGATGTGTTCTGCACATCAGGGACTCACTTTTGTATCAAATTTATTTGTTGAACTAATATGTATTTAGTGTCAGATGATGGTGCTGGTAGCAACATACACCAGTGAGCAAAAGCAAACTCAACATTCATGGAGAGGCTCCAACCTGGGGAGAAGATGAGCAGAAGTTAAGCAGTCCCACACGTCTACTGTCCTCTCAGATCCATATACTGGAGAGAATGGAAGAGTTACAAGGTGGGAACACTGCTCCTAGAAGTTAGCAGGATCATATTTGGAGGTAATAAGATCCTCTGGAATAAGAAGGAACAAGGTGGGCCCTCCATTTGACCAGGGAGGCTGCAGGCGAACAACTCAGACCCCGCAGAAGAGAAATCACGAGCCTGGCAAAGCCCCCAGGAGGGAGTGGCCAGCTCAGAATGAGAGAAGCCCAGATGAAGTCAAACCCCAATACTGAGGGCAGACTGCATATTGCCTGGAGCCATTTTGGGGGCAATATTCTAGTCTTCAGTCACAGAGGAAAATGGAAACCTCTATGTTCTGTCAGGCTTGGTTGATCTAGTCACATACTGCAGTGGGAACACAAGGTGTGAAAATGACCCTGCAGGGCCAACTGATGGGAAATATGGTCACAAGTCCTGTCCCCAGAGTCACTGCTGCAGCCACTGGGCAGTCTGCAGAGAACATTGTTCTGCTCTTTTTCTGAACTGGCTTCCACTGATGTTTTTAAAGACACTTTGTAAATTACAGTTAACGTTGGCATATGTCTGAGGTTTGTAAAACCCTATGAGGTATCCAACTACACAGGATCAGTCTCTGTAAAACAGAAGTGAGCGGAGGGAGTGAGAATAGTTCCACTATACTTTCTTTTTCCCATTTATAGCATACATGCGATTGACATTAACTAGCATGAATTTGAAACAGGAAAGATTTATCAGACACAGTTTTCTCTTTATGTCAATAGATTATTCATTTTAAAAATCTGCATATTCTGTTTGTCCTGGTGAAAGGATTAACATGAGAATGTTTGTTAAAGATCTTTCAAAGCCTTATTGGAAAAGTCTACGTGAAAACAAAAGCTCCAGTTTGTTTTCACGTCTCTGTGGTTTGGGGGGCACCTAACCTGGCTTCAAAGGCTTTCCATTCAGAAGGTCATGTGCACATCATTTTTCTCAGACCAATATGAAAGCTGAACATTGAGAAAACCTAGAGTCTGGTTCATGTTAAATCTCCAGAAGAGGAGAGCAGGGATACTCATCTTCACAAGCAGAGCTTGAAATGAACTGTTATCTAATGTCATATAATAAGTCCATACATCATGCCTACCTTTTATGGCTGTAGGATTAAACTCAGCAAGGCTGAAACTACGAAACTGAGAAAATGTCTAAAGTTCTACAGATGTTGTTAGCTAGAGCTATTGTAGTGGGACCTTAAAGTCATATTACTCATGTCTACTTGCTTGGAGAAAATGTTTGATATTAGGAATTTCAGCGCTTGAACCAGAGGAAGATGAACAGTGAAGAGCGGGTCCTATACAGAAGGGACTTATGGTGTTCATCATATCTGACAGCAAGAGAATTGTCTGTAGAATAAACAGTTAAAACAAAAGCATACACCCAGTGCTCTCACTATAGAAAGATGCCAGAAAACCTGACCTGTTTGCCATCTCACCAGGGCACCCTTTTAAAGTGATGACAGAATCAAAACGACTCACTCACATGTCTCCCTCCCCACACCTTCCTCCTACTGCCCTTCCCGCCTCTGCTTCTATTAGACTGACTTCAAAACTCCACATATGACTTAGTGAGGCCTTCAGGACTGGTCTTTTTGTGCTGTTTCATTCAGCATTACTTATAACTCTTAACATTAAGTGAGAATATGCACAGTATTCCATTTTCATATACTTCCTGGGAACAGGTTAAGAAAAACTTCTTAAACATTGAATGGGTTTCTTATAATTATTTTGTATGTGATTCCAAATATGATTTCACTTTTCACAACTTTCACAAGTTTTGAGCTACTGTACTTAGGAAAATTAATAAATCTAACATGAGTTATTCTGCCCTCAAATTATCAAAAGGCCAACACATTGAGTGTTTTGCCTCATGATGTTGTAAAGGTCACTGAATGTTAAGTGCTACTGTAAATAGAGATGGGGGAGGTGGGAGTGATAAGATAGTGAGGCCCGTTGATCTGATTTGGGCTGTGGGCTCCCAACCTTTCAGGGCATTTTCAACTTCACTTTTCTCTTGTCTCATTCTTTCATACAATTATCATCAGTAACTTTACATCATCACTAACTTTATTCAAAAAACTCACAGTTAAAATGTGTGCAATTCCATGTAAAATTATAAATCACTATCCTTTGCAGCACAAAGCAGAAATTGGGATGAATGATACATTGTGTTCCTGTGACCAAAGGTAGAAACAGTAAAGTCACTTTTCCTCTTAAGACATAAGTTCTATTCTGCTGTGTCATTTATTTACCACTCATTCATTCATTAATTCACTTAGGGCTTAAATCATTTGCTTATTCATTGGTCAGTCCACAACTATAAACATTTATTTTTGGCAGGTACTACAATCCACGACTATAAACGTTTATGATTTGGCAGGTACTACCCTCTCTAGGGTCACTAGGTTGAGTCTGAGTTTCTGCTGGTCCTATGGGAGCACTCTTCTTTACAGAGACAAGTAGGAAGCAGGGTAGTTCAACATGCAGTTACAACCTACACAGTGTAAGGTATGATGGCATCCTCAGGAGGAAACTGTATCCTGAAGCCTGGTCACTTTCTCTAGATTAAAGGGATGGAGCTGTGTAGGGAGTTAGATTAATTGAGATTTAGTAAATATCTGATACAGTCTCTTAATTCGGGGCATGAAGATCAACTTGACTGTGAGCGATTAGCTTATCACCTTGTGGAAAAACAAGGATGAAGTCAGGTAAAAACAGGAAACAAACAGGAGACTAAATGGACTGAAAAACAAGGTTGAAGCCAGGAAAAACAGGAAATACTTAGTGGGCTAAGAAACAAAGTATTTGGCCTGCCATTGTTTTCAGCTGCTAAGTGGGTGGAGCTCAAATTAAGCTGAAACAGAGTTCCTCCTATTTAAGGACAGTGCATGGAGTCCCATCCAAGAGAGGCCCCAATGCTAGAGAGCTCCCAGAGTCCTGCTGAAAAAAAGTGCTGGCCGTCATTTGATGGCCAGATCTCCCTGAGGCAGAAAGAAGCTGGTGAGCAAAGAAAACCTCAGCAAGACAGCAAAAGGCCAAGGACTAAACCCTGTGGCTCAGCTTTTGCCTAGAGGGGTTTGATCTGTCTGAACAGTGGCCTAAAGGAAACTGTGGCTGGCTTTAAGGACTGAGGCAGACAGCAGAGTTGCTGATGCGAAGGGGCTGGGGTCTCCGAGAGTAGAAAGCGTCAAGCCTTATTTAAGGAAAGACTGTGATAGCCAACTTACTCTGACGAACCTGCATCTGAGACATTCCAGAAAAAGGACTGCTAAGTGCATTAACGAATCTACCACAGAAACTGTGTTCCTGGCGACTGAGGACCTACCCCAGAGACTGTATCCTTCTAAAAGGTTAGGAAAATAATTATCAATAGGATTAGTGGTTAGGTTAAAGTATTTGTAGGAATTTGTAGGGTTAATAGTTAAGAAATTGTTAATATTTGTTATAAGTGAATATTGTTAGTAAATAAATACTTATTAATAATAAAAAGAATTTGGTAACAGAGTTGGGAAAGCTCAACTGGTCACATGAAGATCATAAATGAAAATATATTTGGGATCTGGGAAGGATTTCTACTAAGTCATACACAGGACATGTGGGTCTGAGAGACAGACATTGGCAACTATTTTATGCTAAGAATTTCCAATTGGGTTATTTTTGTCATCTACTAAGCTTATCAATACGTCACTAAAATTTACTCTGTCCTGAGATGCTGTAGCATCTGAGATGTTACACAAAGGTAATTCATCTTAATATCTCATAAGATGCCAGCAGGAATGGGAAAGTTATTCCAGAAAAAGGGGAAGCAGGAAGTGAATGAGAATAGAATATTAATGTAGGAAAATTACATCCATGAGCATTCAGAGTCCATAAAACATCTTTTTTTTGGAGGGGGGTAGCCCTCAAGCACAGCAAAATTGCAAGTTCAGTAAAGAAATGTTTTACCCTGACTTTTTGAGGGTGGAGTGCTGATATGATGCCTCTTCACCACTATGCATTTTAGTGGGTGTTCCCTACAAATAAGAACTTTTCCTCACTTAGCTGTAATGCATCCATCAAAATCAGGAAACCAATACTGTGGTGCTCTCAAAAGACCCAATTTAAGTTGTGGTGACATTTCCCGAAATGCCATTTCAATAGTAGGATCAAATCCATAAATGTTCTATGTTCTGGTCTCCTTCAGTCTGGAAAACTCCTTGCGCATTCCTTGATTTTCAAAAATCAGACACATCCAGTTATTGTAATATGATGATTCTTTTTTTGTGGTTTCTTTTTTTGTTTTTTATAATTTATTTTTTATTTCTTCAAGTTAAATCTCAATCACAATCCCCTCCCTACTCCCCCCTCCAGTCCCACCCTCCCACCCTCTTCCCCCCTCAACCCCCCATCCTCTACCTTTTCTTTTTAAGTTTAAGGTATATCTTTTTCTCCCAGCAGCTCCCCCTTTCAGTTCAACAAATGGTTCTTTCTCTTATAACAATAAATACAATACAAAACAACAGAAATAATTAGGCCACAATTATGAGAGTTATATGGCTTAGCGTACATTCCCAATGTCCAGTCCATATGTATTTGGCACCTGACTTTAACATTTTACTATCTAACCATCTCCATGAGTTTAAAGTTATATATCTAACCTAGCTTTCACACTAACTTGCATCACAATTTAAAAAACATCTTCTTAGATCCAGAACACGCTCTTGATTCCTAAATAACTCAAAATTTAACTATGAGAGTCTAGCTATCTATTCTTCAACCACCTCAGAGACTAGAGAGGGATAAATATATCTGATTATATAGGAAGTGCAGGGCCCTTCCTAATATAACTTCCAAAACTAAGAATATGATGATTCTTTTTGTATGATTATTCTTTTCTGGAAGGTTCTCAATTGCAGTTTTCTGGTGTTTCCTGTTTGTACTTATGTTCTGTGCATCTGGCAGGTGGACGCCTACTAGGTAGCCATAAAACTTAATTTGTCCCAATACTACATATGTATATATGCATATTTATTGAAATAATCAATAAATTTGAATGATTTGTGCATTCAAAGTTGTGCCCAGTAGCAGGATCCATGAGGACTGCCACTCCAAGGCCAGTATGCACTCCTGGAATATAGGTGTAGGTCTCTAAATGCAAGGTTATAGTTCATGAATTCATGGAGGAATGGCTGCATCCAGTGCTGAGAGCCCAGGAAAACAGGACCCTTAGATGTTTTTCTGTAACCTGAAGCAAAGAAATGATTCAGGAAGAGATTGTGACTCAAGGAGAGCACAGATGGAAACCACCCTGAGATAATGCTTACTGGTCAAATATGGTGCAGAAAATATGGATTGTGAAAATACTGATCCTGAAAGATTGTAAAATTTCGAGTAAAAAAGAGTCAATGAATCTATGTGGCTATTTTCAAATAAGCAATTTGATGTGAAACGTATTTATTGAGAATACTGGTGCTGGCTTCAGTCTGATATTTGAGAAGAAACACTCGCTTTTACATTTATATGTAACTTCTTTTTTTCCACTTCATTTTCACTGTCTTTGAGAATTCTGTACAATGTGTTTTGACCTTATACATCGACTGACAATTCCTTTAATGCCCAATCCCTTTTGTATTATTGATAAACACATATGATCTGTCCCTTCACCTACTTCATCCACAACCCGACCTCAGTCTTCTGACTTCCTGCCTCTGACATACTTTACAGTACCTACTTCTTCATTATTATTTGGCAGGTCCTTATACTCGTCAGGCATCAATACCCCAGCACTCATCCACATATTTCAATAATTTAAAACTGAATTTTCAGGTGAGAACAATAGCTGTTGTTAAGCTAAGAGTAGAGAAGACACACACTGGAGACCTGATGAAGTGTTCAATGGAAATATCAAGGCTAGAAGTAACTAAGATGGTAAGAGGAAGAACAAACGTACAAGTCTGATAAAGTGGCCTTAAGTGTACTAAAGAAGAGGTAATCAGTTGCTAGAAAATTATAGCTCTTAGCTTAATTATCAGAAAAATATTTTAATAGTTATACATATTGGGTTCCATACTTAGTAAAGATATATATATATATATATATATATATATATATATATATATATATTTAAATTGAGCAGTCTAGATAGGACTGTGATGCAGTAAGTAAACTCACTGAAGTGCCCATGTCCACAGGAAAAAAATGTGAAATAATATGTTGTTTTCTTTCTGTTAATCTTTTTTCTTGTTCAGTTTGTTGGGTTCAGGATTTTAGGGTTTTTTTGTTTTGTTTTGTTTTGTTTTGTTTTTTTGTCTCTTCTCCTCGGTAGAGAGATCTGCTGAACATACTTCCATAATAACAGAACATTTTTACCTTGTTGTCTGCCATTCTCCCACCTGTCTCTCTCTTACATGACTGATAAGGTTAGATGGAGAACTAAGGATGAGGGAGCTGGTCTAGGCAGCCTTCCATGCCTACACCCTCTGCAGGCTCAATTGTGTGAGTTCCTTGCTGCTCTTATTACAGATCACCACAGACTTAATGTCATATATGAATGGCCTTGAATTCTCAAGGGGGAAAGAAAAACAAAAAAGCAGAAACAAAAGAACAATGACAAACCCAAACCAAACCAAACACACAAAAACTCAAGTGTGTTCTGTAAAATAAAATCATTGTGTGGCCCAAACTTCATTCCCTCTGAACCCTCTGAATGACAGTCTATTCCACCGACTTTCCTGAATTTTGTGAGTCACCCCCACTCCTGATTGGTCTGTTCCTTCATGATCAAAGGGTGTCACTCTAACTGCTGTTGTCACCCTGTCTGTACTTTGGCCTTCACACTTATCCATTGTGGGCACAATGAGTCCCATTAGGATAATCTCTTCATTGTAAAATAGAACTCATCTTCTTATGGATGGTTCCTGACTCTGGAGCTTAGAATGGAACACCTTTGGGGCCAGGATGCTTTTATTCTGCCTACTAACTATGCTCAGGAAAGTGTTCTCCATTTGCCACTGTGCAAGGCTACAGTGAAAAGGTGCTGAGAACAATGCTAGGAACTTGAGATAAATTCTTTTACTGTACCTTAAAGGATCCTGTGAACAGCTAAGACTTTGTGTTAGTTTAGAGATAAAATCATATGAAACTCCCCCTTACCAAATTTAACTCACTCTTGTGGCTTGAATATGAAATGTTCCCCTAAGCTCATGGGTTTAACACTTGGTCCCTGCTTGATGACATTGATTGGGAAGGTTGTTGGACATTTGGGAGGTGATGAATTGCCTCGGCAGTGAGTTATTTTTGCTAGGACTTGGGGTTTTATTAACAAGCCTCATTGCCTACTACTGCCTTCCTTTGTCTACTGTCATGACTTCACCACCAGGACAGACTCTTAAGCTCCATAACTGAGCACCAAAATAGACTTTTTCTCTTTTGCTTTTGTTACAGCACATATTTTTTAAAATCATTGTAATGGAAAATGTAGCCAAGACACATACAAAAAAAAATCCTAGAGCTGAGAAAATTTGTACTTCAGAAATGCAAACAAGTCTGTGACTCCAAAACCTGAGGCCATGAGTAGTGATTGTATGAAGAGCTGGCGGCAGGCTCTTAGTATTTTCATCCTCCTCATAATTATACTCACTGGGTATGAAGCATGGCATCCTCAAGCAGCAACCAAAACTGATGTCACAGAGTAGCAGAGTGTCCAGGGTCTTCTGTACAAAGACCTTGGACAGGTCCAGTCACGTCTCTTTTCTCTGGCACTTGGAGGTACATGAAAAGCTAATTGTAATACCGATAATGATAAATACAAAGCAATAGGGTCATACATATGTAAAGAGAATGGTAAATAAGTTCATTGAGGAATACAAAAGGAACACTATCCAAGGAGATGGAAGGAGAGAGGTGAGTGAGGAGAATGAAGTCCATCCTATGAAGCATGGTGAATGTAAGCAGTGTGGAACTGGCTTTGTGGAACACAATGGGGTGGATTTTCCAGAGAGTCAACAAGGTCAAGGATATATATTATCCAAATGTCCCATCACTAGTGTGTGTTACTTTTCTCTATACATTCAACCTTAAAAAACACAAATAGAGCATTTACACAAGTTTTGCTTTGACTATAAGAGCTTTTATATTCTCTAATCATTATATGGTAATTTAACACTTTTAAAAAGTACAATAACTTTATTTTCTCTTGTCATAGTGTAACACCAACACACCAAAAATTCATATAAATTAAACCATATAAGTGAAAGCAAAGGCTCTTTTCAGGATCCTTTTATAATGCCAACATCTATTTTTCTTGGAAGAAGATCTCCTTTCCCTACATATAGAAACTTTATTGGAAAATCATCCCACCAGCACCTGTTCCATGCATACCATTTGTTTAATTCTAACATAAGAGCAGGTGCCTTTCTACAGTAAACAAATGGCATACAATACGCTACTTAGTAAGGTGTGCCTGATACACAGGCATGCTAAACTATGTTCAGATGGGCTGAGGGTGGCACTTCGTACATTGAGTTCTTGCCTATATTTGGTTAAATTCATGCCACAGAACAAACTGGACATGGTTGTTCACACATGCCACCACATAAACTTCAAAGTCATCCTTGGTTACATACTAAGTTGAAGGCCAGCTTGGAACATGCGTGGTAGTGGCCCTGTCTTTAAACAAAACAAATACATACATGTGATTTTCTCTGCCTCAGTTGAATATTTTCTGATGAAAGTAGTGTTTTAGGCAAATGCATGTGGGCTGGACACTGGAGGACTAATGTCTTTCAAGACATATGGGAATGCATATGTGGTAGAAGGTTAAGTGTGCAAGCACCTTCCTCTGACACCAGATGCATATCTTGGTACCTGAGTCTGGTCTGTTAATGTCCTCTTGTTGGTACTGACATCATGGTTGAGTTACATAGTTATCCTGAGTATTATATGATCCCTAATTCTGATTTTATAACGATTTAAACTAGATATAGTGACAGTAAAAATATTTATTTGGGCTAGAGAAGTGGCTTACTGGGTAAGAGCACTTGCTTCACAAGCATGAGGAATTAAGTTCAAATTCTTAGAATCCATATAAAAAGCCAAGCCTGGGTGTGGGCCCCCACTGTGAGGCATGCAGAATAAGAGGTCTCTGGTGCTCAGTGCCCACCAGACTAGCTCCAGGTTCAGTGAAAGACACTCTCTCAAAGGGTAAGGTAGAGAAAGATAGACGTTCAGACGTACACACCCACATACTTGCCCATACATCACACACATACACCTATACATCATACTCACCTGCATTCACAGACACAGTTACAACCACAAACACACACAGTTTTTAAAGGTTTTTTCCCCTCCCAACAGTCCTCCATAGAAATCCATGTACAAATAATATGGTGAAGATCATTTTGAGGTTTCATTGATTTGGAGGTACTATAACATATCTGTGTATTCATGGGGTTTCTAACTCACCTCTTCTAGTATTACTACCATGTGTTCATGCATATCAAAGGTTCTGGAGTATAAATGGCACCTAACACAAAATTATTATCATAGTTTAAAGCCTAATACAGATGCTAGCTGCCCAGTCAACTAGCTCCCTCTTACCTTTCTTTCTCATTGGCCTCCTTGAAGCAATAAAAATGTTGAATTTATTTGCAAATTTGAGGATGTCCATAATCACAGTAATGTGGAAGTAGATGAAAAAATATATATGATGTCTCTACTAGCTATGCTATATGTAAGCATGAAAAAAAAATGCTTACTAGGCATCATGAAAAATGCTGCAAGTCGACATCAGGCAAATCCCTCCCGGAAGCCAGTGAACCAAATCCAGATTTTCTCAGAACCCGAGTATTATGTGTACAGAGAGGTGTGATGCTTTGCCCTTCCACCTTAGAAGCCTGGTGAGTGCATCAAAGCGAGAGGATGGTCTTAGAAATTCCCAGTAAATGCTGAAACATCACAAAGAGGAGACCATCCTAGCTTTGCCTCCACAGTAATCACTGGTTGGCTGATGAATAATCATTGAAAAACTTGGAGAAGTATTATCAACTGTGCATAATAAATTTTACTGGAATATTTTGGACTATGACTATAATGTGATGTAGCTAATCTTCCTTAACTACTCAAGCACTGATTTTTTCTCAGCCTTCACTTTCACTGTGGCAGTATTATTTCCTCCACATATATCACACGTGTAGGGATTATGGCTGATCGTGGCTTAGACATTGCCCTGGGGTGGAGGGTGGTCTCTTCCCAAACAGGACAGGGCATACTTCTATTTATTCTGTTTTTACTTGAGTACATAAGACCTACTTGGACCTTTTTTTTTTTTTTTGTCTCCATTGGACTGTCTCAGCATGATGAGTTCATGTTACCCAATTTAACACTTAATTATATTTATAAAGATGGAGGAAGAGATGGCATCCAGATAAAAAATTGCATTTATTTTAGTGATTCAGAAAGCTAGGGAAAGACAAGAAGGAAAGAGATTTCTATTAAGAGTGGCTACCTCACCAGGAGCAGGCCAATCGACCATGCACTTTTTATTTATGTTTCCTGAAGGCAAATACATGTTCTACCCACTTGATGATGCCAACGGTGGGTAGACATAAATCTCCAATGACAAGCTGGAGCTCAGCCTGTAGTGGCAGTAAGAATGGAGGATTATTTCAGCAATATTCATTAAACAAGATCACTGTTCAGAAAAATCTAGAAAAGGAGGAACATCTAAGTCAGATAACATTTCAATAGATGTTGCTCAAGAAGGGATAAATAAAATGACAATATAATAGTTTTTGTGAACATTTGACTGGACTAAATGCCAAGCAATACAGTTTTAAGTCGCTAAATATTTCATAAATGTGTGTGTGAGATAGATAAGTGGATCGATTACAGAGTTTAGATAGATGATAGGCAAATGAGATAGGTGATAGATAAATAGTAAAAGGATAGATAATAAATAGATAAATGAATGGATGATCAGTAGATGATAGATAAATATATAGATGAGTATAGAAGGTAGATAGATGCAAGGTGGATAAATGGTAAATGATTGATAACATATAGATAAATAATAGATAATAGGTAGATGGATGGAAGAAAGAAGACTGTGGATCTTTTCTTTACTCAGTTTTTTTGTTAAGTGGCATTCATGTTACAGATTCAACTCTATTTGTTTAACAACTCACCCAGTGAAGAACATCAAAGATGCTTCTTGCTTTGTACTATTATGAATATTTCTGTCTATAACTATATTTGTATAGATTTTTAAAGTGAAAATAAGACCCCCCCTTTCTGTTGGATTAATACTCAGGAAAACAAGTTGAAAAATGTGTAGGTCTAAATTTAGTTTTTAGAGAACTCCACACACTGTTTTGTCAAAATGGTAGCCCCATTTTACAAGTGCAATAACAACCTTTAGATGACCCAGGCACTCCATATAACAGTTTGAGGGAAGAGCATTTTATTTCAATGAATCTCTAAAATCTTGCTATGGATTTAGTTTCCATTTCCTGGTGGTTGATGGTTAATT
Source organism: Lophiomys imhausi (assembly GCA_907164525.1). Lineage (NCBI taxonomy): Eukaryota > Metazoa > Chordata > Mammalia > Rodentia > Muridae > Lophiomys > Lophiomys imhausi. The sequence continues at coordinate 459,583 of CAJQZJ010032438.1, forward strand.
GTAATGACACATTGTCTTCATGTGTTTGTCTTCTCCATTGTATTTATACTATGTCTTTTTATTTTTTTATCATTGATCTGTTTTTGTTGTTTCAAGGTTGATTTTATAGTTTTTTAATATACAGTAGATAATGGTCCTCTGTTATATATGTGCCTTACAGATATTTTCTCCAACTCCATAGCTTCTCTTTTATTCCTGAGAATGTTTACAAAAATAGAAAAGAAATCTTCAAATTAGAGAAGTTCATTTTGTTACTTTTCTCTGTTGATGATAATGCTTTTGGTAAAAATTCTAAGACTTATTTGCCTAAACACATACCACAGATTTTCACCTGTAGTTTGGGTTAAAATGTTTCATACTACATAGTACATCTTGGATGACTTTGTGTCCACGATATGAGATTAAAATTGGGTTCACATATGTCATCATGAATATCCCATCATTCCTCAGGGGAATGACTTTTGCATCTTTTCATTGATGATATATGTAGATGTTTACCCATTCTGGTTTTGGTTTTCCTAACCACTATCTACATGGCTCTCTCACCATTAAACGGAAACATTTTAATTACTGAAATTGTTTTAAGTCACCAAATAAAAGACAATTCTTACACTTTATACTTACATTTCAAAATGATATTTGCTAACCAGTGTTTTTTAATTTTCATATAAATGTTATAGTGACACACTACCTTCAGCAAAATATGAAAATTCTCAGTATATTTGATAGGTTTTGTATCATTCCTTTACAGAGTCTTAAAACCATGAAAAAGTTATACTTCTTTACTTATTTAGATCTTCTTTTGTCTTCTCCATAAATATTATATACATTTTTGTATTCAAGAATCATACATGTTTCATCTATGCAGTTTTCAGTATTTAACAGTAAAAACTATGATAGCTATAACTACAGTAAATGGCCTTCATCAAAGATATTTCCCTCTTTTCCTGTTGTTGTTTTTTTTTTTGAGAATTTTAATCATGTCTTTGTAGTCAGTTTTGACCATTATTTTTTCTGTCTTAACAGAATAATGTTTGTATTTCTATTTTAATTTTTGTGTGGGGCAGATTATATTAATTTAATTTCAATTACCCAATGAAACCTGCTCCCTTGGGACAAACTGATTGCGACCTTCATGACTCTACATACTGTTGTGCTCCACTGCCTTATATTCATCATTATGTTAATTAATTCTGTTTAAATCTTTAAAAATATTATTGCACTAGTTGAGCTGCCATGTAGGCCCCCAATGCAAGAGGAAGCTCTTAGCCCTCATGTGACTGATGAACTGAGGGGGGCTGATATGTGGGACACCCCACAATGGAGGAAGTAGGATAGGTGGGAGAAGGTGGGAGAGGGTGGAAGGTGGGACCGGGAGGGTGGAGGGAGGGGGATGTGATGGAGATGTAATTTGAAGTAATAAATAAACTTTAAAAATACATTATTAATTTGTAGTTCTTTCACACATACTTTCTCTATTTTTATATTGATGATAGATAGTATTGTTATATGTAATTTTTGCATATTTGTTTATTTTTTAAATTGTCTGTTTTGGTTTATATATTTTGGACCTGTTTCATACATAGCAAGAACAGCTATGCAGGCTATCATAATTACATTTATTTTTTTTTTCTGTAAACTCTACTTTATCTGATACCATTGTGATAATGCTGATGTTCTTTGAGTAGTGTATATATGGCCATCTTTTATCATTATTTTAATTCAATCTGACATTACTGCTGCATTTATTGTGGATAAATTTTCTAACAGTCTTTAAACTCTTTTGAACACCTCACACATTTCTACAAGGTGCTTTGATCATCTCAGTCCACCGCCACCTTCCTTCAGTGACTGCTCTGCTCTCCTTCCATCCTGCCTTCCTCTCAATTTCATGTCTTTTTCTTGTTATGAACAACCCTGAGCCCAATAGGTGCTTCTTCTATGTGCAAGGCTTTTGGGTCACCTACTAAGGACTAGGAAATCTACTTGCAGCTGAAAAGATTTTTTTTTAATTTTTATTTTATTTATTTATTTATTTATATATAAGTACTTTATTTTTTTTTCTTCAAGTTACATCTCAGTCACAAACCCTTCCCTATTCCCCCTTCCTGTCCCACCCTTCCACTCTCTTCCCCCCCAACAGCTTCCCTTTTCAATCCAACAAATGGTTCTTTCTCTTATAACAGTAAATTCTATACAAAACAGCAGAATTAAATATGCCACATTTATGAGAGTTAAATGGCCCAGTATACCTTCCCAATGTCCAGTTTATACATATTTGGCCCCTGACTTTAACCTTCTACCTTTTAACAATCTCCATGAGTTTAAAGTTCTATAACTGACTTAGCTTTCATATTAACTTGCATCACTATTATAACCATCTTCTTAGATCTAGAACGCCCGCTTGATTCCTAAACAACTCAAAATTTAGCTATGAGACTCAAGCTGTCTATTCTTCAACCACCTCAGAGAGCTGAGAAGGATAAATATATCTGATTATATAGGAAGTGCAGGGCCTGCAGCTTCCAATACTAAGAAATGACAAACCAATGACTACCTGGAAGGTTCCCATTTTCTCTCCATACATTCCAGCATCAGTCTTCAACCTTTTGGTCCTGTTTCTCTGACAGACATTTATTGTAGAGCAGGGATTATGAAGAACTAACCTACCCTGTCTTGGCAGAGCTAGGCTGTCGACTTCCCTGCTACCAAGTTTTGTCCTTTTTGGACAGCAGTCTGTCTGCAGTTGAAGCAAGGAGTTTTTACATGCCAAGAGATAGGCTTGCCACTAATTCAACCATCTCACACTGGAGATTCTTCGATGCTTATCTTCTACTTGGAGTAGAATAGGGGGTGCTGTCAGGAGCTGATATGTCACGATATCAAAAAAAAAATCTTAATTTAAGACCACATCTTTGAATGCCATATTCTGCAGATCTCTTGGGGTTTTTGAAGATGCCCTATCTATCTCTTGTATTTAGATAAGCAAATGTTGCTTGTCTCTTAACAACTTGATTACTGAGTAGCTTAGAGAATATCTGTGATAGACTGTCATAGTAGCTAACAAGGTGACATGCATGCATGACTAGGAGTTTGTTTTTCTTAACTATCCTAAACAATTTAAGACGGTTGGTATCAAGAGGCCAGAGCTTCACATTTCATTTTTAAGTATCTCTAGGTACGAAACCATTAGGAAGTGTTACCTTTAATTTTGTATCAATATACAAAGATCTATTCAAATGTGGCTAAATATACTCTTAATTTTGTATCAATATACAAAGATCAATGCCTATGTGGCCCAATACAATCTTAATATTGTGTCCATATACAAGGGTCAATACCATTGTGGCCAACTATAATCTTAATTTTGTATCAATATACAAATATCAATACCGATGTAGACCAATACAATCTTATTTTTGCACAATAAACAATGGTCAATACAACTTTAGGCAAATATACTACTGATTTTGTATCAATATACAAAGGTATAAGGGCATATTCAATAATCTGACCCTTCTTCTTGGTCCTTCCTGTGCTATGTCTATGTCTCAATTTTTCTCAAGTCCGTGCATTCCTAAATAGGAGATAAAGAAGGATACAGAAAAGGGAAAGAAGGAATACCCTGGGTCTAACCTCCAAAACCCATTAAACAGGACCATTTAACAACTTGTAATCTCTTCCCCTAAATAACAGAGTTTTCAGTTGTCCTTGAAATAACCAAAAAGGGGGGGGGCAGAGAAACACCCTCCCCACCCTCTGGGCATGGGACGTCGCTCTCTTAAAATGACTTCCTGCTGATTTGGGTCATAGTAAACCTGTTTGGGGCCCAAACCAAAATGGAAAAAAGGTTAAAAATGTTAATACAGTCCTCTTATGTTCAGTCCTTCTGTTCTCAGCTGTACTACAGAGCAATAATAATAAAAACAGCATGGTACTGGTATAGAAACAGACCAGTGGATCAATGGAATCAAATTGAAGACCCAAACATGGACCCACACACCTATGGCCAACTAATCTTTGACAAAGAAGCCAAAACCGCACAATGGAAGAAGGACAGCATCTTCAACAAATGGTGCTGGTCCAACTGGATGTCCACTTGCCAAAGAATGAAATTAGACCCATACCTATCACCTTGTACAAAACTTAATTCCAAGTGGATCAAAGACCTTAACATAAGGCCGGCCACACTAAAGATACTAGAAGAAAAAGTAGGAGAAACCCTTGAACTCATTGGCACAGGTGACAACTTCCTGAACAGAACACCAACAGCTCAGGACCTGAAATCAACAATCAATAAATGGGACCTCATGAAACTGAAAAGCTTCTATAAGGCAAAAGACACAGTCATTAGAACAAAACGGCAACCAACAGACTGGGAGAAAATCTTCACCAACCCCACATCTGATAGAGGGCTATTATCTAAAATCTACAAAGAACTCAAGAAACTAAATGCCAAGAAACCAAATAATCCAATCAAAAAATGGGAGACGAGCTAAATAGAGAATTCACAAAGGAGGAATCCCTAATGGCCGGGAGTCACCTGAAGAAATGCTCAACATCCTTAATCATCAGAGAAATGCAACTCAAGACGACCCTGAGATTCCATCTCACACCTGTCAGAATGGCTAAGATAAAGAGCTCAAATGACAGCACATGCTGGTGAGGGTGTGGAGAAAGAGGAACCCTATTCCATTGCTGGTGGGAGTGCAGGCTTGTGCAACCACTATGGAGGTCTGTCTGGAGATATCTTAGAAACCTTGGAATAACTTTGCCTCAGGACCCAGCCATACCACTTCTGGGTATACACCCAAAGGACACCTCATGGAGACATAGAGAAGTCTCCTCATCTATGTTCATAGCAGCCTTATTTGTAATAGCTAGAAACTGGAAACAACCCAGATGTCCCTCAACTGAAGAATGGATTAAAAAATTGTGGTACATCTATACAATGGAATATTACTCAGCTATAAGAAACAATGAAATCATGCAATTTGCAACCAAATGGATGGATCTAGAGAAGCTCATCCTGAGTGAGCTAACCCAGACTCAGAAGGATGCACATGGCAGCTATTCACTTATAGTAGGATTTTAGCTATATCGTACAGGATATCTGTACTACAACCAACACACCAAAAGGAACATGGACATAAACTTTTTTTTCATTTCTTTTTCTTTTTCCTTTTCCTTTTTTTTCTCTTTCTTTTTCCTCTCTTTTTTTGTTGTTGTTCTTTGTTTTTGTGGGTTTGTGTGTCTGTTGGTCTTTTTTTTAGTTTTCCCCCAGTAGCAAGGAGACACCTTTCACTGGCAGTACTGCCTCGTAGGCCCCCGGTGTATGAAGAGGCTCTCGGCCCTCATATGACTCCTGATCTGTGGTGAGAGACTGGTATGCAGGGACACTCCACCCAGAGGATCAAGACGGAAGGGTCAGGGGGTAGAGCATGGGAGGGTGGGGCTGGGAAGCGGGAAAAGAGGACAATATGTTAAGGATGTAACCTGTAGCAACAAACAAATAAATCTATTAATTTAAAAAAAAGCAGGTAACAACGTTAAAACACTGTAAATAAAATAAAGATACAGCCGTTCAACCTGGTTTTATAAACCTCCAAGTGTCGAAAAAACGTAGAGCTAAGGTAAAATACAGGAGAAATGTGGTGTTAACCCATGCCTTTAACTTCAGCAGAGACGGGAGGAGCACCATAGAGTTAGTGGACTTATAAATTCTAGAGTTACACGGAAAAGGGTGGTGAGGGTACACACCCTTAATCCCATCATTCAAGAAGAGTACACCCTTAACCCCAACACACTAGAGACAGAAACAGGCAGATCTCAGAGCTCAAGGTCAGCCTGATACAAAACAAAATCTAAATAGAGAAAAACTTCGATCCAGGAGTGGTGGAACACATCTTTAATCCCCTCAGATGGGAACCACAGGTCTCGGATCCCAATAATTAGAATGCAGAGACACACACATAGGATTTTGGAAGGACCTAAGTTTAAAAGCTACTTACAAAAGGCCCACTCAATACAAACAAATTGTCCTTCGAGATCTCAAAATATATACACTAAAGCTGGTTTAGCTCCAAAATAACAAAATAATTTCTTCTTTAAACCAGATTGAAAGATAACACTTTATATATGTCAAAAAACCAAATTTGCTTCAGGAGAAATATTACCTACCCCCCCCCCAAAAAAAAGAGGGCAATTGTCCCTTAGTGAGGATTAGGGCAGGGCTCTGTTCTTATCTTTCCAGGAGAATCAAAGCATCCATTCAATGAACCCAGGGACAACTGGACAACGGAAACCTCAGCAGAAATCAGAATCAGACACCAAAAGAAGACGAGTGACCCAGATGATTCAGCCTGACAGACTCCCTCAATAGCTGTCTTCATCAAAAGCCTACAACCACAACAACTCAATATCGCTAAGACTGTTCAGCTCTACACAATGCCCCAGCCAGAACCTCAGTAAAGCCTGGAAGTTCAGCTTCTGCCTACAAACTCCTTAGGTCATCTAAACAGCTGAAAAGATTTTTTCACGAAATAATTATTTCAAATTTGTCAAACTACATGAGCCAGAGATTTAATAACTATGTGCATGTCCTAAAGAAAACTCATAACAAGACACATCAAAATTAAACTGAAAACTAGAGGAAAATCTTAAAAGCAAAAACTTTATGTATAAGAGTAAATTTTTTATGTTTTCCGTAGGTTTTAAATTAAAAAATATACTGGATGAAAGGAATTAATACCATATCCCCAAAATACAGATGATAAAGAACTCTCAACCCAATGCTATCCTCTACAAAACATTTTCTAGGAATGGAAGGAATATAAGGTAGTCTCAGATTGGGAGAAAGTAAATGAATAAACTTTCATAAGTCTTATCTCTAAGAGATAGTATTAAGATGCTTTTCAAACAAATATAAAATAATAGACTTGGAAATTTGTGAAGAAAAAATTTAGTAAGCAAAATTACAGAGAGATTAGTCAATTTAGTGTCACATTTCTAAATTATATTAATTATTGAAGTAAAATGAGAACATGTCCTGATATAATTTATAATTATACATATATATGTATAATATACGCATATATGTACATATAATGTATATATATGTAAAGAGAGCATGCTTAATACAATTTTGATATTAACAACAGAAAATAAAGAAACATAAATGGAGGAGATGATTATTTTCTATTTCACATGAGCTTTTAGCATAACACTGAAAGTGATGTCGTAAGCATTACTCTAAACTTTATTTTTAAAAGCTAGGCAAAGTGGTTTTCTCAAAGTCACAGTAGATGCGTAACACTAGAATACTAACACAGTCAAGTAAGTTGTCCATAGTTAAAGAAACAAACAGTAAAGCAGGCTTCACAAAGAGAAAACAGAGGATTTAAACTACAGTACAGGAATTATGGCTTAGTGTTTAATGTGCTTGGTGCTTACAGAAAAGATCAGGGTTCAGTTCTCAGCATCCACACTGAGTAGCTCATAACAGGCTGTAGCTCCAGCTCCAGAGCAGCAAACACCCTCCTCTGAACCCCATACATACCTTAACAAACATGCACATACCAACATACAGACACATAAAATATACATTATGTGATATTTATTATTTTTAAATTATATTTAAGGTAAATTAACAACAATAAAATAACTTGAACTCTAAAATGTAAGTTTACTAAATATAAATGGTTCAAATGTTTCACTTAAAATGCAGAGACTATAAAAATAAAGTAATAAGCATGCTAAAACTGAATACTGTCTAAATTTTCTTTTCCCCCATCTTGGTGGGAGGCTGAAGAAGTTGTTTATAGTATCATCACAGTGAAAACTTAGCATGGAAGTTGGGACAAGTCCTCTTCTCAGTTTTCTATATGTACAGAACAGCAGTTTCTAGGCTGTGACTTGTTCTGTGTGAGTCCATTTTTATAAAGTAGTAATTTTCTTCATTTTGATTGTAATCTGGAACAGAATGTCTGGAACCATAAAGCAAGACTGAACTATAACTTATATTTTCTACTAAAATATTTACCTATGAACTTACCAAGTCTAGTCAATAACACCTAGGTGCATAGGTCATCAAAACCAGCATGCCCCCACTTAAACCCATCTAAGCCTTTTTATAAACTATATACTACTGTATAAAGTGTAATGTATGATCAAGGAATTAATTTAATAATTAAGACTGAAAAAATCTCTGATAATGCTGATGAATAATAAAATCAAAAGTAGTTGGTGAATTAATATGAAAGAAATTGGCAGTGCTTATAAATTTATTATTTAATAAATTCTAACTGTGGAAAATCATGATTGTATCTGTCTTTCACTATTTCTTACATTTCTTTCTTCCTTCTTTCCTCCCTCCCTTCCCTTTTCTCTTTCTTTCTGTTTGTTTGTGTGTGTGTGTAAAGTAGAGTGTTTCCATGAACCAGTCTGGCCTTGAATTCAGGAACCTCCTTCTTCAGTCTTCCTACTGTAGATACTACAAATAAGCAAGTATGTTGGCTTATAACACCAGGTCCCCTGCTCATCTTTGCTGATGGGCATGGGGGTGGGGTCACAGTCTACATTCTTTGGTTTCTTCGTGATTGAGAATGTTTAAAATTAAAAATAAAAACCTTTACTTCATGAGCTGCCCTCTTTCCAGCACTCAGATAAATAATATGTTTTGCTTGAGATTATTTTTCTATTTCTACTTGTATTTTATGATTGCTCCTATAGTCAGCACCATATTTATTGTAAAGTGGGTATAAGAACATTCAAAATCCTCAAGAACTTTGCGTTTCCCTTTGTCCTGAGCTTTCTAAGTGACCTGATCACTTTTCTACCTTTCAATTTTCTCAGATTTACTTCCTATAGTGTCTATCATCTGTAGCCATATTTTAAAAATCTCCATTGGGCTGTTCAGAAGCTGAAGTCAAGAAAGATTTACTTTTCAACAGAGGAAAGTGCTGAGCTTCCATTGCAAGCATGTCTTTATTCAAGGCTTGGAGTACATGGATTTTCAATATCACTTAATAATACTGAAATTATTCTGTCTATAATTCAAGGTATGCCTGGTAATATTTCACCATAATTATCTCTGTACTGCTCTCTATGATAGGACAACAATCCATTTGAGTGTTATGTAAGATTTTATTTTTACTTATTTTCATCTTTTTGAATGATTCAAAGTATTTGTGCATGAAGTTTAATGCTTTGGATCAATTGTACGCAGGTGGGTAGTGATCAGATCAAAGGGATCATCACTCTGACCTTTAAAATTTTTCCCTTTTTTATTTTGTGGTGCTATGAACTGAACTGAAGACCTTGTGTGTGACTAGGCAAGTTCTCCTCCACTGAACTATGTCTCAGGGTTTTTTTATTATTTATATTAATATTATTTGATTATGGTTCTCATGAGGATGTTCAGACTGGCCTGGAACTGGGATTGCCCTGCCTCAATTTCCCAATAGTTGGGATTAGGAATGTCCTACCCAATCCTGCTTTTATCATTTACTTATATTCAGATTCCTCCTAACATTTGAGACAATGAGTGCATCTTTGTTGATTAAACTATAATTGCATGTTTCCTATTACTTGAGAACATATTTCTGCTACTGTAGGACAGCACTACACACATTGAGTAGTCTGCACTTCTGCCCTGTTAACCCTGTTATACTGAACTCTACGTGAATGATATTAACATTTTTAAATTCTACTTGTGAGGGAAATCATGTGTGTTTTTCTGTGTCCAGTGTTTTTACTTAGCATAAAGTATCCCATGGCCATCCATGATGCCCTACTGACAAAAGTCTTATACTATTTTAATTTTTCATACTTTTAATACTATATTATAATTATCTGTTCATCTATGAATTCCACTGTTAATGTTATGTTATTTTAACAAGATAAAAATGTTAATTTGTTTCTAGTGGCTACTATCATAAGATAATGCTGTTATGTAATTGTTTTGTTGTTGGAATTGTGATATTTTTATGCATATCTGGTTTTGGATTACTTCTGTCATAGGACAATATGATGAGTTCTCACTAGATAATAACATAATTGTACCAATTTACAGTCCTATCTGCACTATTTAGAAGCTCTAGCTGCTCATTTGCCAGTACCTGGTCTTCTCATTGTCTCATTGTGATGCAGTACCCATTCCTCTGCAGGCTAACAAAACAATAACTTTCAATATGCCCAAAGGAAAACAAAAGGAACACCAAAGCACATCTTCAATGGACATGCCTATCGGGTGGAGTCCTAGACAACTAATCTATATGGTGGGAGTTTGGGGCAATTATATTGTTAGATGTTATGGCTGTCTTTTACAGACCCTGGAGTAGGTACTGTCTTTGAAATATGAGAACGGCATGTCTTTTTGTGAGAATATTCTCTATTGGTCTTTCAAAAGGCAGGAGGAAGGATCTGAAGAGCCTCTCTCCCTTAAGCCTCATGATGGCTTCCTGTGGCTGTGATGCTCTCTGCCTTCACTTCAGGACCATGTTATGGCTGCCTATGGCTGCAATGCTATCTCTCGTAATGTTCTCCCACTTCAGAGTCCATTCATGGTTCCTTATGGCCATGAGTTCTTCCCCCAAAGTTATTCTGACGGGAGTTATTTTTAAAATGCAGAACTGAAAATCATGTTGGGAAGGAAATTCAGTCAGGTAGTAAACATGACCTTCCTCCTGCACACAGAGATGGCTTGATCGTGACATTAGTCATTCCTGGGAGTCACACTCATCAGAGAGTGACTAGAACCAAAGGGAAGAAAGGGCTGGTGCCCATGACGCATCTGGCAGATGCTTCTCATGCTTCTCTGGAGACAAGCATGGTCCAGACACCAGAGCCACAGTGCAGTCACACATGGCAGTGACCAGCTGGCTCTCAAATGCAGACCTTTGCTTTCACATCTCTTACCTTTGCTGGCTTTCTTTTGTTGCTGTTTCTGATTTTATTGCAGTAACAATTTTTTCTACCTGTTGCTATGTAAGAAAAATTATGGGCACTCACGGGTCAGTGCTGGCTCTTCGTAAAGGAAAAACAAGTCTGTGTACCACCTGTCCATCACATTGTAGTCTTTATTCTATGTGTACACAAATTTATGAGTCACCTGGGTTGACTTGTTTATTTTCAAAGAAATGAGAATTTACTAGCAACTTAGAGGAATCATTGCCAAGAGCATAAAACTGGACCGATAAGGTACAAAGGAGAACATGCTTTTGTGTACCATCCTTCATTTCTGATAGTGTAGAGCGTTCCATGAAATAGGCATTTATTTCTAATATAAAAATTATTTTCTCACAGATTTCTTTCCTTCCACTTCTCTCCATCTGTGGGTTTTCTTCTCTCTCCTTTCATCTTCACATCCTGTGCTTCTATCTTTTTAAAAGTTTCATCTTGATCACAGACCCTTCCCAGCGTCACCCTCCCCCACCTTCCCCATCTCCATCCTCTCCTTCTCCACAGCTGAGGGGAGCCCCCACCTATCAACACCTCTCAGTTCATCAGTCACATGAGGGCTAAGAGCTTCCTCTTGTACTGCGGTCTGATATGGCAGCCCAGGTAGGGTAATGTGTTTCACTAACAGGCAACAGGGTCCATGACCTGCTGCTGGGTGGAGTTTTTCATAGAATAGCCATGTTAGGTTCCTGTCTCTTTTGGTCTGTGGGTTGTAGGGTTTTGTCCTGTACTATATAACTAATATCTTTTGACACAAATTTTCACGTTATTTGTTTTTCTGTTTCTGTACTGGCCACTCAAGTGTATACTACCATGATGCTTCCAGTTCTACACTGCACAGTGGATAGATTTATCTTTATTTAACCTACTAGACATTATATACTGTAGGATAATAATACTTTCACTCATAAATTACTCCATAGTATATAAGAATTTATTCTAGAGAAAATGAAACAATATTATTAACAGAAGACACCCATCAGAGAAGTATGGATAAATGATAAATTACTACTTCTACTGAGACTCACAGGCTACAGATTGCTCAGCATACTTGCCTAGGTTTCCAGAGCCTTGGGCTCAGAGTTTTCAGAAAACTTATTACTAACCATTCTAATATCATAAAACAACTTTAAATGGGATTTGACACCTTTAACTATCAGGGAAAACAAATAAAAAATGCTTTTGGGGATTCCCTATCATTACAGCCAAAAATAATTATTATTTTAAAAATTAATCAATGAAATAAAAACACCTAAAAAAACAAATAACGAATATCTGGTTAGATAAGGTAAAAAGGAATGGTTATTGCTGCTGGTGGAAAGTGAACTTTTCAGCCAAAATGGAAAAGCATGTAAATTTCTAAAAACAAAACAAAATAAAAACATAAACAAACAAAACCCATAAATCTATCATGTAACCCAGCTTTATCTTGTGTACCCAAAGAACTTCACCTCACCAAACCAGAGACTTGTTTTTACTGGGACCATCTATCCCAACAGCCAGAGAATGGCAGCAGCTTCAGGGTCAATCACCAGATAGAGCAATTGATAAAGAATGTGACACACAACCACGGTGGGATTTTATGCAGTCAGAAAGAAAATTGAAAGAATGTTTGCAAGAAAACTTCTGGAAGTAGAAAATATTTGGTTTAGTGAACAAGCTAATATCAGAAGAAAATGAGATTTAAAAAATATATTTGAATTAGTGTAAATTATATATAATTTAATAGTGGTTTATATGCACACATATGTACCTTTGTGTGTATGTGTCACACAAAACTAGAAATGGGATCATGACATGAATGAAAGATGTTAAGAGGAGAGAAAATGAGAAAGGTGATAGGATGTGTGTGGCAGAAGGAGGCAGGCAAGAGGGCTCAGAGGACAAAGGCGTTTGCTGCCAAACCCCAGGATCTAAGTTTGATCCCCAGGACCCACATGGCAGAAGAAGAAAATGGACCTCAACATGTCATCATTGGGCTTGTGCACCCTCCCCCATCAATAAATACAAATTATAAGAATAAGAAGTAATAGAACAAGCATCTATCTCTGGGAAGGAAAAGAAAAATAGACATAGAGAGATTTGGGAATGAGGGCAAAGGTAAGGGAGGAGAACAAATTAAAACAAAATACTATGATGCAGACATGTGATGGTTCCACAGTGGAGCCATTATATTGCATGCCAATCAAATAGTACTAGAAATTTAAAATATGTTCAGAGAATTTTATGTTACTGAGGTAAAGTAGTAAGCAGTATGTGCTTTTATAAAACGCATTTCAGGGACTCTAGAAAATTGAGAATTAAGCTACTAAATATAAAATGATAAACACCTCATAAATATATGTCATCTTTCTTGGCCACCTATGACTTCCACATCACCTGCTACGAAACCACCCCTCTAGACTTTCTTGAGTTTGCCTTTTATTAACCCTCTTTCCTACACTCCCTTCCAGTGGAAGATAAATATAATGTGAAAAGGATTTCAGTTAACGATTCTCGGTGCAGAAAAGTCAATAGCATTTTAATTAAGCCTTCATTTTATTTCAAATTTATCTCACATTTTATAACATACCTATGCTTTTAACATTTTAAAAATTATCATTTTTATTGCATGTACCTGTGGAGTGTGGCGAGATTTCTTACTGAAGTCTTACCTCCTGACCCTTCCTTTTGTTTACACACTCCAACTCTTCTCTCCCAGCTACCCATAAAATACAAGAGATATTGAGAGCCACAGCTACCCAGTGTGCTACAGAGTCAACAATTTATTCCTTGTGTGTATGTCTGTTGGTATTTTCTAACTTCATGGATTTTCTTCCTATGATACATTCAAGTTGACTGGTTCCAATATTAGTTTGTGAGGCTGGGCACATCGCCAGTTAACTTAATCTGTGTCACATATGGTCAACACATTCCATCAGATTTGCCACAAATAACAGTATACCATTTTTATGGCATTATGATATTCTATTATGTGTATATGCTATTACTTTCTTCATCTTTTCGTGGTCATCCTGGTTTACTCAGCTCCTCAGCTACTCCACACAGCGCAGTGACAAACATCAGCACACAGGCGTCTCTGACCTGCTGCCTTATTTCCTTTTGTCTATATATACAGACGTATCATCACATGGCAGATACAATTTCAATTTCTTCTTTCTTTTTTTCTTTTGAGAATCTCCTAACTCTTCTTCATCATGGATTTATTTCTTTAAACTTGCCCTAGAGCTCATTAGTGTTTCCTTCCTCCATGATGTTGACAACATTTATTAAGTCCTTGTTGCTTGTGATATTAGAAGCCCCCACTGGTGAGATTATACCACACTGTAATGTTTGTCTGCATTTCTATGAGGGACAGAGATGTTCAGCATATTTTAATAAATACATCATCCATTTGAATCTATTTTATGTGATTCCTATTCCCATCACATGCCTATTCTTTAGTGGATTGCTTGCTCTCCTTTAGTTAGCTTTTAAAATTCTTTGCATATGTATACTATCATATCCTCTGCAAATACCAGAACTCTACTAGAGAACTCCTACAACTGATAAACACCTTAAGCAAAGTGGCTGCTGATTAAATTAACTAAAGAAAATCAGTAACCCACCTTTATACAAATGAAATAATTTAGGGAAACAACTCCCTTCATAATAGCCATAAACAGTATAATGTACCTTGGTGTAACACTAACCAAGCACATAAAATACCTTTTGACAAGAACTTCAAGTCTCTGAAGTAAGAAACTGAAGAAGATATCTGACGATGAAAAGATCTCCCATGCTTATTGGTTGGTAGGATCAACTTATTAAAAATGGTCCTCTTACCAAAAGCAATATACAGATTCAATGGAATTCCCATCAAAATCCTGACACAATTCTTTACAGACCTTAAAAGAACAATTCTCAACTTTATATGGAAAAATGAAAAAAAAAAACACAGGATATCGAAACAGTCCCATATAATAATAGAACTGGGAACATCACCATCCCTGACTTCAAGCTGTACTACAAAGAAATAGTAATCAAACCCACATGGTATCCACATGGAAACAGAGAGGTTGGTGAATGGAATTGAATCAAAGACACAGAAATAAACCCAAACACCTATGGGACACTTGATTTCAGACAAAGATGCCAAAACCATACAATGGAAAAAAGATAGTATCTTCAACAAATGGTCCTGGTATAGCTAGATGTCTACATGTAGAAGAATGCAAATAGATCCATATTTATCACCCTGCACAAAAGACAAGTCCAAGTGTATCAAAGACCTCAACATAAAACTGGATACACTACGTATCTAACAGAAGATAAAGTGGGGGAAACCCTTGAACTCATTGGCATAGGAGACAACTTCCTGAATAGAACATCAACAGCTCAAGCACTAAGATCAACAATTAATAAATGGGGCCTCATGAACCTGAAAGTAAGCCCAAGGACACTGTCAATAGAACAAAATGGCAGTGCACAGATTGGGAGAAGATTTTCACTAACCCCACACCTGACAGAGGGCTAATATCCAAAATAATAATAAAAAGAAACCTCAATAAATTAAGCATGAAAAAACCAAATAATCCAATTAAAAAAAAAACATAAATATAATGGCTCCCGGAAACTGCCGGTAAGACCTGGGGTCACTGACCAGGGGCACGAGGATTAAGAAATCAAGAAATAAGGAAATTAAGAAATTAAGGCTGAGATAATAAATGAAGATGAAGCATGGGATTGGGAGAACTGCTGTTAACTCTTGCAACAACAGCAACCTCATTTATTATGCAGTAGCTTTTGATAAGTTCAGCAAACAGGTTATGCTTAGTACAGAGAAGTTTGATTCAGTTTCCATAGCAACAGAATCACAAAGGCAGAGCAAACTGATCTATTGATTACAATTAACAATCAATCAACTATAATATGATATCCTCCCTTTCTCTTCCCAGAGAATTCAGTAGTCTGAGATACAATAGACACATGGAACTTGTCATGTAAAAATGAATTTTGTATGTCCTTTCTTAGTTTTGGAAGCTGCAGGCCCTGCACTTCCTATATAAGCAAATATATTTATCCCTCTCAGGTCTCTGAGGTGGTTGAAGAATAGACAGCTAGAGTCTCATAGTTAAATTTTGAGTTGTTTAGGAATCAAGAGGGTGTTATAGATCTAAGAAGATACTCTTAAAAGTGTGTTGCAAGTTAGTATGAATGTTGAGTCACATATAGACCTTTAAACTCATGGAGATGGTTAGATAGTAGAATGTTAAAGTCAGGGGCCAAATATGTATAAACTGAACATGGGGAAGGTATACTGGGCCATTTAACTCTCATAAATGTGGCATATTTATATCTGTTGTTTTGTATAATACTTACTGTTATAAGAGAAGGAACCATCTGTTGGACTGAAAGGGGAAACTTCTGGGGGGAAGAGGGTGGAAGGGCGGGATAGGAAGGGGGAATAGGGAGGGGTTTGTTACTGAGATGTAACTTGAAGAAAAAAAAATAAAGTATTTAAATTAAAAAAATGGGGATCAGAGCTAAACTGATAATTCACTGCAGAGGAATCTCTAATGACTGAGAAGCACTTAAAGAAATTCTCAGTATCCTTAGTCATAAGAGAAATGCAAATCAAAATGACTGAGTTTACATCTTACATCAATCAGAGTGGGTAAGATAAAAAACTCAAGTGACTGCACATGCTGGTGAGGATGTGGAGAAAGGGGAACACTCCTCCATTACTGGTGGGAGTGCAAACTTGTACAAGCACTTTGGAAGTCAATCTAGCACTTTTTCAGAAAATTGGGAATAGTTCTAACTAAGATTCAGCTGTACCACTCGTGGGCTTATATACTCAAAATAAGCAACATCAAATCACAAAGACATTTCCTCTACTATGTTCATAGCAACTTTATGTGTAACAGCCTGAAAATGGAAACAATCCAGATGTCCCTTAACTGAGGAATGGTTAAAGAAAATGTGGTACATCTACACAATGGAGCACTACTCTGCTATCAGAAACAAGGATATCATAAAATTTGCAGACAAATGGATAGAACTAGAAAAGATCATCCTGAGTGAGCTAACGTAGACCCAAAAAGACACACAGGGTATTCATTCACTCATAAGTAGATATTAGCCAATATGTACAGGATAACCACGCTACAATCCACAGACCCAAAGAAACTAAGTAACAAAGTGGGCTCAAGGGATGATGCTTGGATCCCTCTAAGTAGGGAGATAAAATAGACATTGCAAGTGGATGGCGAGAGGGATCTGGACAGGAACCAAGCATTACTGCTGTCTGAGAAACTTTATCTAGCAGATAATGAAAACAGATGCAGAAACTCACAACCAAATGTTAGGCAAAAATCAGGGAGTCTTGAGAAAGAGTTAGGGGAAGGGTTGAGGAATCTGGAGGGATCAAGGACACCACAAGAAGACCCACATAGCCAATTAACTAGATACAAGGGGACTTAGAGACTGAACCACCAACCAAAGAACTTGCATGGACTGGTCCTAGGCCCACTACACATATGAAGCTGATGGGCTGCTTGGTCCTCAAGTGGATCCCCTAACAATTGGAACTGAGACTATCTTGGAAGCTGTTGCCTCCCTCTGGAGCTCATTTTCCTAGCAGAGCTGCCTTGTATTTCCTCCATGGAAGAGGAATTACTTAGTCCTGATGTGATTTGCTGTGCCAAAGTGGGTTGTTCTGGGGGGGGGTGGCATATGAGGGAAGTGGGTGGGTGGGAGGATGTGGCTGGGAGATGAGGGAGGTGGATGGTGATTGGAATGTAAAATAAACAAATCAATAAGTTAAAAAAATTCTTTGCATGTGATGAAAAATTAAATATGATGAAACATGATGAAACACTTTGACAAAATCTGCTCAAGGAAGAGAGAGTTTACTTCAGCTCAAAATTCAAAGGTATAATCCAGCATAGCAGGGCAGTGAAGGCAGCAATGTCTTAAAGCAGTTGATCACATTGCTGCCACAGTCAGAGAATAAAGAATGCTACACTTGGCTCACTTTCTCCGTCTTTTGTGTAGTACAGGATCCAAGCGTAGGGAAAGGTGCGTTCCACTTTCACTGCGAGTCTTCCCATAACAATGGGCATAATCCTACAAAGACTCAATAACCCCTCATAGTTGTGTCTGGACACTTGTCTACAGGGTGATTCCAGGTCCTGTAGAGTTGGTAATTACAACTTGCCATCACACTGGCGGACATTCTCTAGTGCAGGTGCCTGGGCCACATCTTCAGAGGTTCTTAGACGTGAAGTCATGGCTCACTCACATCAACCTCCTGACACAGTTGAGTATCTACCAACTTAAGTTTCTAAGTGTGAGGGCTAGTTTCATGGTATTTTACTCTGTCAGGATATCAGCACTCAAAATACATTGATATGTGTCTCTAATAACTACTTCCTAACATGCTATTTTTTTGTTGCTAATTATTCCCTATGGATATTCGAAATGGTTGCTTTTACCAAACAAGGCAGTGGTTGAGAAGAACAGCAATTGTAGCTTCCCTGATCAGCAAAAGCACCACAAAGTTACTCAACCAGGCCTGGAGCTTGGATCCTACACATCAGGAACCTCTGAGGGACAAGTATCTTCTCTCCACTCTCCATTAAGCCTCACATATTTGCATACTTCCAAGGTAAATTGCCAATGCAATTAGTTTGAGTTTCTATGGAGAAACTCAAACTAAAGCCTAGAAGCCATAATGCTAATTATCTTTAACAGTGAAGGGCTTAGCACACTACCTAAGTGCAAGTTGTGTGCTTTTTGATCACACAGTATTTTTGTTTGTTCTTAGGACTTAGGAAACAGAGTATTAAAAACATTCATCAAGAAACAATAGTATAAGGAATTATAAAGAAAATATTACAAATTATTAGCAAAAGTAAAAATACCATAAGCCTGTTATTTATTATGAGATCCTAAAGAGAGAAAAGAACATCTAATGTTATCTTACCTTATTTTGTATATTTGTGTATAGCATGTACATGCTGTGTGTATGTGTACGTGTGTGTGTGTGTGTGTGTGTGTGTGCACACATATGCAAGAGAGATACCATATGAGTGTGGGTATGAGTGGAGGGTCACAGATTGAATATCATTTTAATTTTTGGATCTCACTGATGTTTAGACTGCTGACTATCAAACACCAAGACCTTCCAGTCTCTTCCTCTAGTGTTGTGATTGCTGATGCAAGCTGCATGCCCACTGTTCTACATGGATGCTAATGATAGAACTAAGAAACTCATGCTTACTCAGCAAGCATTTCACCAAATAATCCGTCAACAGCCTAACAGCATGTGGTTCATATGCACTTTATTTTATAACTGTGACCCTGTCTCCATCCAATGGTGAATCCATTAACTAGTTGATTCTTGTTTGATAAAGAGTTGGCATGCAGAATACTATTTGAATGTTTCCTTAATTTCTGGAGATTTTTTAGATTTCAAACACTGTTGAGACCACACTAACATCAACATTGAAACAGTATGGACATTGTCAGATTATTTAAGAGAGTAACTAACTCCATCCACCCTCAGGTGAATTAAAGTAGATCTTGTCTTCCCGCATACATGCATGGGCTATGACCCTTTATTTGCTCACGCCTTTCATAAGTCTGGAAGACAGTCAGTATGGCTATAGATGTTTGTTGTTGTTTTAATATGGGACTATCAAGGATAGAGAAATAATTTTATTATGCCCATAAAATAACTACACAGAAACAGATGGTTGTGGCAAAAGCTGGATAGTGAAGGTGAGTATTTAGTGATGAGGAGATCACTGAGACCTGAGAACCCATTAAATTAGAACCAGCAGATTGTTCATATGGATTTTGATGAATCTTTTTCCTTTGATTTAAACATAGGTCTGTGTATCTCTGACAATTTAATTCCACTATCAGATTCAAATGTGGAGGAAGAGAATAAAATTAGATGCCTGGCAGGTGGATCTCTGTGAGTTTGAGGTCAGCCTGGTCTACAGAGTGAGTTCAAGACAGCCAGGATTATGCAGAGAAACCCTGTCTTGAAAAACCAAAAAATATATATATATATATATATATATATATATATATATATATATGCCTTGGCATTTTGTCTATTTAACCAAGAATGGACCGACTAAGGCATCATCTGCCCAATACCCCTAATGTGTCTTGAGTCTGCTTCTTCTATTTATTTTACTACAGTAGCTTTCAGGAAAAAGGAAATAGGATCATGGGACAGAAGGTGGAGGGATAGAAACCAGCTATATGTTTTCAAAACTAAAACAACCAATACATGATTTAGCTTGAATTTCAAGAAGAAGTTGATCCTAGTCATTGCTTAAAACTCTTTTTTCTGCTCCCAAGTATGCTGCTTAAAGTTGTGTTGAAATGGAGCTTGCCTAATAAATACTTTCAGTTATTTGTAAAGTATTATGATTGGTTTGAAATAATGGGTATGTAGGAAAATGTAGAAAAGAACACTTGAATGTTCACACATGCCTAATAAGGTAGAATCTTTTCAAACCACACATGAAATTATTTAAATATTTTAAGCTAAAAATAATGCATAATTTTAATAGTAAATGCTACTGTGTTGTCTATTATAATAAGAAAGGAAGAGAATATTTGAATCTCTGTAAAAGTTCTAAGAAATAAATATTAGAGGAGCAGAGAGACACTTTTATTTTTCTGATACACAGATAAAGTGCTAATCAAAACACTCACAAAAAAATTAAGCATCAAAACTTCTAGCTGTGATCTCATATATATATATATAAAATATATATATGTGTGTGTGTATGTGTGTGTGTATATATATATATATATATTCAAATTTCTAAATTGTACAAGCAAAGCCAAGCTTCCAAGCTTCAGTGTATGATGGTAGAACCACATATTAAATGAAGGGTTCTGGGCATTTTTTACATGTAAATCAAATAAATCTCACTACTCCAGTGTTCTTTCTAAATATCTGCTGCCATCTGAACTGTGAGTTACCTTCATCACAGCAAGGCAGGCACATGGGGAGAGGGAGGCTGGGCAGAGATGATGAAGATTGAATAGTCCTCACCACATATTCCACAGAGCCTGCGAATCAATCACCACTGCCTCTCAGAGTCCTACCCTAACATTGACAGTGCATAAGCTTTCGGGCCAACCTGTGTGCTTTCCTTTCTGAACTTGCTATAAAGGCTTTCCTCTACTTGTGTTATGGTTCCATTCTGATGAATCCCATTTGAATTGATAATCTTGTACATCAGAGATTCATCTGGACTCTTGATAGCAGACTTCACACTCACTATTCTAGCTGCCATAGAAGTTCACATCGCTAAATCCTAACTCCATGCAAGAGTTCAGCCCTACTACCATGGCCACTTTGCTCACTGTTGAGTGATAAGATGGGTCCCCAGGGAAGAGACTATGTGGTGTCCAAACTCAGGATTATCCTTTTCAATTTATCATGAAACTTCTTCAGTGCTCTATCTCTATTTGATTAGGATTTTTTTTTCTATTTATTCAGTAATTCAAGTTACATCATGATCCTAGTCTCCTCCCTCCTTCCCCTCCCAACCCTACCCTTTACTCCCTCTCCCATCTATCCCCCTCCTCCAGTGTGGGGGCCCCACATACCAACCCCCCTCAGTTCATCAGTCACTTGAGAGCTAAAAGCTTCCTCTTGCTCTGAGGCCTGACATGGCAGCTCAGTTAAGATAAAGTGTACCATTAAAAGGTAACCAAGTGCATCACTGAGGCTGCTCCCCTCCCACTTGCTAAGGGACCTATATGATGACAAAGTTGCCTATCATCTATATTTGTATAGGAGGGACTAGGTCCAGTCTCAGCTTTTTTCTTCTTTTTATGGTTAGTGTTTCAGTTTCTATAAGCCTCTAGGGGCTGAGATTGGTTGTTTCTGTTGATCTTCATGTATTGATCTTGACCCCTCCTGGTCTCTCTATTCCTCCTCCCTCTCTTATATAAGGCTCCCAGACCTCCACCTAATGTTTAATGTGTGTCTCACCATCTGTTTTGATCTTGCTGGGTGGAATTTCTCATAGAATAGTTGTGCTAGGTTCCTGTTCCTTTAGGTCAGTAGGTTGTAGGATCATTGTCCTATACTATATGTCTAAAATCCAGTTATAAGTGAATACATGCCATGCGTATCTTTCTGAGTCCAGGTGAGCTCACTCAGGATGAGCTTTTCTAGTTCCATCCATTTGGTGGCAATTTAATGATTTCCTTGTTTCTGATAACTGAGTACTAATCCATTGTGTAAATGTACCACAGTTCCTTTTTCGTTTGTTTTTGTTTATTGTTTTATTTTTGGTTTTGGTTTTCTTTTTTTTTTTTTTTTTTTTTTTTGGTCCATTCTTTGGTTGAGGGACATCTGGGTTGTTTCCAGTTTCTAGCTATTGTGAATAGGCTGCTATGAACATGGTTGAGCTGATGTCCTTGCATAGTCCAAAATTCAATCCCAAGCAGGATCTTGAGATAGGTCATATATCTAGTGACTGGTTGATTACATTAGAGTGCTTCCATTTTCAAAGTGTCAGTGTTGTGGCTTTTACTAGAGTAGACATTTGGCTGATTAGAAGCCTTTTTTTCATTGCTCAGACTATCCTTCTGAAATCCACTGCCCTAATGTTCAGAACTCTCATCTACCATGTGACAGTCTCTACAGCAATGCTCAGAATTATTGCCCCCTCCGGAAATCTCTATTCCTCCTTCACATGAAGACCAACAGAACCAACCTACTTAGGCCCCTACATGCTTACAGAGACTGAAACACCAATCCCTCCCCCCAAAAGCATATATACGCTGGACCGAGGCCCACCCATATGGAGATGATAAGCAGCATGGTCTTCAGGAAGAACCCTTAGAAACTGGGGGGGAGGGGTTGGACTCAGTTGCCTCTTAGTGGAACACCTCACCCTAACTGGACCAACTTGTCAGGGTCCAGGACAAGAGAAAGCTGTTAGCCCTCATGTGACTTAATGAACCAAGGTGGGTTGATATGTGGGGGGCTCCCCTCATCCGAGGAGAAGAAGAGGGGAGAGAAAGGGAACAGCATGGGAGGGTGGGACCAGGTGGTGAGGAGGGAGGGGGCTTTGATGGGGATGTAACTTAAATAAGTAAATAAATGAATAAATAGATTAATAAATAAATGAATAAGTAAAACATTAAAAAAAAGAAAGAAATACATTCTGCCGCTCCTGCGCTGTGAAGCATCATGAAGCAGGATCTCACACAGGTCTCACCTTTGGGAGCTTAGAGACCACTGGGTGCTATTCGCCAGTGTCACCCAGCATTGCCCAGGAGTGTCACATTGCATATCGCATCAAAAGACCAAATGGGAAGCCAGACTTCTTTGTGTGCATCATCCTTATACCACCGTACAGTGAAAACAAGGAGTTGAATTACCAAACTCAGGTGCTGTTCTGTGCTGACCTTCCTGGGGGCATGTCTGCAGAGCTGTAAACTTGTCTTTCTTCATCCCCTTCATATACCTCCCGTGTCTCAATGCACCACAATAATTCAAATCACTCTGCATTGGCTCTGTACTCTTTAATATGGCTTCATCACCTTCACCTAGTCAAGAAACCACAGCTTCAACTCAGTGCCCGACACAGCTGCTGGTCAGCTGTACTCAGCTCCCAGGTGTGTGACTTGCACCAAGCTCAGCAGATACAGAGTGACCATGGCGGCAATGGGTATTAAGGGACTGTGCAGAGTTGCTGGCCATCTGAAAAGCATGATGATCTTTGCTGTGGATCAGCTACGCAGTCTCTAGGGAGGCTATTTCCTTAAATGCACCTTTTCAAAAGGAATGGAAGGTAGGTGTGATTTCTGTTACACATCATGCAGAAAAATCTAAGTGTGATAAAAATAATCTTCTTTTTAAATTAACTGCCTATTTCTTCTTCAGAATGGATTGATATGAAGGGACCTCCATTTCTGCATTTTCTCTGCCCCAAAATTCTCCTTTTTGCACACAGATTTTTAGAAATACTAATAAAATCTGAACCAATCAAAGTGAACCAGGAATTTTGAGATAAAAACTTAGGTCAAGATTCATAATCAAAGCTATTTGTTTTTGCAAGATACTGGCAAGTCTACAAGAAAAAGGGAGTCTTAGAGTTCCATCGTATAGGGGTCACCCCCAGATAAACACTAGAAATTTTGGAATAGAATTTGAATTAGCATCTGAAAAATCATGTATGCAGATTTTTTATTTTAAGAAATGCATTATTTAGGTATTTTTGTTAATTCACTTATACTCTATAATTACTTTCTTTATAGCTACTTTTGCCAGAATATTTTGGCTTCACAGTTCCTCAAAATAGTCTTTAAAACTCTCTACATAGCTGCTGTGCAGCAAAGGTCCCTTATGTGATTAAAAAAAATACATTTTTTTCTGAGATTTCTCTCCCTCTCTATCTTTTGTTATTTCTCTTAGATTGAATCTCTGATACAAGTTGGACTCAAACTGGGTGTACAGCTATAGCTGAAGCTGACCTTGAACTTCTGAATCTCCTGCTTCCACCTCCCAACCACTTAAAATACAAGTAAGTATGCTTTTCAGTTTTATGTGTTGCTGGAGATCAAACCTAAGGCCTTGTACATGCAAGGCCAGATCTTTATCCGTGGTTTATCCCCACTTTTTCTTGGTAGTTAATAGTGTGTAAATAGCACATTTCTTATGGTCATTGTAATATTTTAATTTCATGACACAGAAAAGCAAAGGCAATCATGGTTTCATAGCAATTTGCACTGGTCTGTAATTTAATTTTTTATTTTATAGATAATTGGTGCCCAGAAGTATTCCATACCATAGGACTCCTCATAGAGGCCCAAATGCTGTTTCCAAATGCTTCCTAAAGACCATCTTTCCTGAACTGTCAGCCATCACACATCCGTTTAGTGCATACCTACCTGTTTCCTTGCTCCTCTTTCTTAGCCCTTGCTCCTCTATTTTCTGATTTGGAGCTGTGGCTCTGCCTTTCATTTATAATGGTTTACCACCATTTATTTTATTTTCAGCATTTTGGATTATTATTTGAGAGGCTGTATAAGCTTCCATCAATTTGGAATCTTCTTTGCTGCTGGTGTGGGGACCAAAAGAATTGAGGATGTTCAATTTCCTGCCACTCAAATAGAATAGAACACAGGTCCAAAAGTTAACAGAAAAGTCAAGATATGCCTGAGATATGTCACATATAATGATTTCTTTGAAGAATGTTCACTTTTCAGTGAAGATCTATCACCTGTAATGTATTTACTTTATGGAAACTCAAGCAGTTGATATTAAACTTTTACTTACTTAAGTAACTTGATGTCAGGGGAGGTGGTGGGCCTGCTTGGTGAGAGGTAAACATCCATTTATAATAAGTCAGGATCTTTGATTATAGGAATCTGAAATTATAAAGCTAGTGGGCATAATGGCACTCCCCATAAAAAGCAAGGTGTCTCAACTGGAGATGTTTAGGAACATAACCGCACCTATGTACAGATCATTTCTAGCTGAAACCAAAGATGTCCCTGGGGCAAACATCAACTGCGTGTCCCTGAGATCCTGCCTTTTCCATTTAAACATAAATATGAATAGCTTGACTTTAAAAACAGTTTCAACTGTAAGAGTTATCTGGTGGAAATTTTGGGGTCTCTTATGTATACTATCATAGCGTCTGCAAATGGGGATAATTTGACTTCTTCATTTCCAATTTGTATCCCCTTGATCTCCCTTAACTGACTTATTGCTCTAGCAAGAACTTCAAGTACTATGTTGAAGAAATATGGCAAAAGTGGACATCCTTATCTTGTCCCTGAGTTTAGAGGAAATGCTTCAAGTTTCTCTCCATTTGATTTGATGTTGGCTACTGGTTTGCTCTATATCACCTTTATTATTTCTAGGTATGGTCCTTGTATGTCCGTTCTCTCCAGGACTTTTAGCATGAAGGGGTGTTGGATTTTGTCAAATGCTTTTGGCTGAGAGACACTTAAAGAAATGCTCAGCATCCTTAATTATCAGAGATATGCAACTTAAGACAACTCTGATATTCCGTCTCACACCTGTCAGAATGGCTAAAATCAAAAGCTCAAATGACAGCACATGTTGGCGAGGTTGTGGAGAAAGGGGAACCCTCCTCCATTGCTGGTGGGAGTGCAGGCTTGTGCAACCACTATGGAGGTCAGTCTGGTGATATCTTAGAAAACTTGGAATAGTTCTACCTCAAGACCCAGCATACCACTTCTGGGTATACATCCAAATGATTCCTCACCAAATCAAAGGGAAGTTTTCTCATCTATGTTCATAGCAGCCTTATTTGTAATAGCAAGAAACTGGAAGCAAACCAGATGTCCCTCAACCGAAGAATAGATTAAAAAATATCTGTGGTATATCTACACAAGGGAATACTACTCAGCTAGCAGAAACAATGAAATCCTGAAATTTGCAGCCAAATGGATGGAACTAGAGAAGCTCATCCTGAGTGAGGTATCACAGACTCAGAAGGATGCACATGACATCTATTCAGTTATAATTGTATTTTAGCCATATAGTACAGGATAACTAGATTACAACCAGTGCACCAAAGGGAACAGGAACATTGTTTCCTGTCAATGAGACACTGTGCCCTAGTGGTGTTGCCTTGTAGGTCCCCAGTGCATGAGGAGGCTCTTGGCCCTCATATGACTGCTGAACTGGGATGGGGGACTGTTTATGTAGAGATACACCACTCCAAAGGAGTGGGTTGGAAGGGATGGGGTAGAGGGTGGGAGGGGGTAGACTGGGAGGGGTGGAAAGAGGCCACTGTGATGGAGATGTAATCTGAAGTAATAAATAAATATTAAAAAATAGTTTCAAATAAGTACATAAACTATATTCCCAATATTACAGTTTCAAAAGCAACAGCTATGTGTTTTTTGTTGAGTTATAAAACTGATAGCTGATTCATACAAATTTGACTTCATGCCATATAATTACAAGTAAAATTTAAATGTTTATTTTATGCATAAATCTATATAAAACCTTTTTTACATAAGGTAGCTTGTGGAGTATATATTTACATACATTATATTTATGAATATGAATATGCTATATACTAAAAATTAGCTTTATTATATTATTTGACAAATATTTGGCTTTAACTGTGACAAAAAAATGAAGCCATTAGTAAGTCACTGCATGTATTGTATCAAATATATAACTGGGGTTAGAGTGCAGGTTCATATCTGACTAGCTGCACCATCCTGTTCGCATTACTGCACCTGTCAATCCCACATCCTAGTTTCGGGAAAGTGGTACAGACTGACTCATGCTTAGGGGGTTAGGGTAACACCCGGAACCTGGATAATCAGTCAAGATTGCCTGCCTGACATTGTTGCTTTAGGTGGAGCAGTCGTCACTGGGATGAGTATTTTATGGCCAAATAGAACTTTAAGGTAAGAGGGAGAAAATTATTGTGGGGAAAAAATGAAAATGATAAAAGTTTTAGGAGTCTCCAGACATTAGAGAATTTATTATCCTCTCTGCCACCTTCTATGCTGAGCAGCACCAGGCCTAGATCACACAACACTGACTGTATCTTTTGAAGGTGGTTGTTTTTTAAGTCTTCACAGTCTTTTCAAAATCATTAAAAGTGCTTTTTTTTATATCCTGCTATGTGAATCTTCAGTATTTTAGCCAATACAATCACTAAAATGTTACTGGCAATTCTAGTTCTCCCACAGTGAGATCAGGACAGACAGAAGAGTTCCAGGAAGCATGTGGGCCACTTAGTCTGGCACACTCAGCAGTGAAGAAGAGAGATCCTGCTACATACAAGATCTGAAGATGTACAATACCAATACACATAATAACATGGAAGGATGAAATCTCATCGGGCCCCAAATAAAAGGCAAAATACTTTAGGAAACTAAGGAATGCTGAGAGTGGGAGAGTCTTCCTCAAGAATGAGTCTCCTAATTGATAATCCAGTATCAAATGGTCAGCCTGGCCAGTGTTACACAAGTAAAATTGGACTGATGGGCAGATTGTAGTTATATAGGTATATTATATATAATATTGCAGATACATAATATTATATATATGTGCAACATTAGCAATTAAAAAAAACAAAGGTCATGATTTAAGGAAGGAACAAGGG
Organism: Lophiomys imhausi; assembly: GCA_907164525.1. Classification (NCBI taxonomy): domain Eukaryota; kingdom Metazoa; phylum Chordata; class Mammalia; order Rodentia; family Muridae; genus Lophiomys; species Lophiomys imhausi. The sequence goes on from CAJQZJ010032438.1 coordinate 487,680, forward strand.
GAGTAAGTGGAGGAAGTAAAGTTAGGGTAAAAATGGTGTAATGTTTAATTAATATCTATGTAAATATTTTAAAAAATATTTTTAAATGTATTACTGTTTACTTACTCTTATGTATATACATCCTGTGCATACACATGTGCCTCATGCCTTAGGAGGCCAAAAGAAGTATCAGATACCCTGGAATGAGGTACAGAAGGTTTTGTTCTGCCATGTAGGATCTTAGAATCAAATCCAGATTCTCTACTATTGCATCAAGTGCTTTGAACTGCTTAGCTATCTTACCAAACCACTAAAATATTTGAAATATTTTTGATCCTTACATATATGCAGATATAACCTGAATACCTTCATAAGTTATATTATAAGTTTAAGAAATAATAATTAAATCCATGCTATCAATATATAAGTCTGTGTGTACATATATATATATATATCCTTTATTTTCTGAGCCACATTCTTTGTTGTTAGCGATTGCCATTCTTGTCAGTTACTCATAGCAGGTTCCTAAACCGAAAATTATTAACAGTAGTTTTGTGAATATTTATATGTATATGTACCTATATATATATTCAGAATGACTTTTATATTTAAGAGGTGTATGTATGTGTGTCAGCATGTGAATATGTGCATGTGAGTGCACTGCTCACAGAGGCCAGAAGAAGGCACTGGATCCCCTTGGTTTGAAGGTATAGACTGCTGGGAGCCACCATGTGGGAAGTGGTAATCAATCCCAGGTCCCCTGCAAGAGCAAACAGTGCTTTTAAAAGTTGTGGCATCTTTCCAGGTTGGACCATGTATTTCCATATCATAATTATTTTTATAACTAAGTATCTTTATATTTATATAAATATTTATGTACATAGGGTTTAATATATGTACACAAATATAGGTGAATAAGCATATCCACAGAAATATATTCATATGTTTATATGTATACACACACATCTAAATGCTCATAATTGCAAACGGATACATAGATGGCAGTAAATGCATATATGCAATTATGTATATATATATGGACATTGTATATGTGCATGAATTTTAGGACTTACAAAGGAATATTCACAATTGCTTTCTGTAGAGTTGAGTTTGTCATTAATCCTAAATTTTTTTACTCCTTTTTCTTCTCAAAGTTGCTATGTACCTCCGAGCTGTCAACATTAAATAACATATTTTAAATATGTACAATCATAGTCATTATTTCCCATTATATTAATATAAAAATATAAAATAATATTTCCAGAAGTTCTTAAGCTTCTCAACTTATTAAACACCTGAAATATCTGAAAAGCATAGTGATTCATAGTTACAAATAACATAACTTTCTGTGATTAAGTTTTGTCTTGATTATTTTTAAGGGGTATACCCTTATCTTCTTATTTTATCAGCAGTTCACTATGCATCTCAGGTCCCGTACTTTTAATCCCTTCCTCAGCATCTCCAGTCCTGGGATTGTAAGCCCAACTCCACCACTGCCTCTACCAGTTACACAGCATCTTGAAAATTCATGAAATAGATGTGAGTGCAAAGCTCTGTGTGCTGTGAACGGGTTTCCCTTCTAGTCCTGCAGCTGAGGCGAGCCCTGGGCAGGACCTGGATCTTTGCACAGATTAGCAGGTCTTGAACATGTGTCTCACGTCTTCATTACAGGTAGCGGTTCCTCTCTCCTTTGACTTCACCTAACACGATCCTTCCCCAAGCCCCTCTATGTTCTGAGCAATCCCAGCGAAATCAGGCGTCCTTTGTTGTTAGCCATGTCACTTCCTTGTCAGTTACCTTAGGTTCTTAAGCCTAAAGTTATTAACATTAGTGCTGTGCTTGTTTTCTTTCATCAGTCTGCTCAGTGAGAGAAGTTACAGCCAGGCAGCAATGTGTCCTAAGACTTGACTGGGTTAGATGAATGGGGGGTGTGCTTGCAGAGGAAGGAGTGCACGAGTTAAATTCTGAATCTGGATGACCTACAGAGACCTGTGGAAGCACTCAAAAAAGAACTATTGGAGAATAGGAAGCTATGAACATGGGTATTTCCTTGGGAGGCTGATATGTGGTGAATTACTAGTGCCCCCAAGCCTGTGCTGCCTATCCAGGGCCACTCCTCTGTCATTTTCAGGCTGGCTCTGCATCTGAGCTACCGTATATATCTGCACTGCAACTCATCCCTTAACTCTACCATGCACGTATTCTTCATTAGAAATAGACACAATATGTTCTAGAGCAGCACATTCATGTAGAAGTGCGGATATGTATTCGGGAAACGTGGAGCATAGTATGCCTAGTATGTTTAGTAGGCCTAGTATTAGCACCTTGTCTCCTGAAGTGTGCTCAACAGCGAGGTGCCCAATCACAGAGATGAATTAGCATCATCTAATATCAACCTGAAAGCCTTTCAGATGGCTCACGGAAGTTATTTTCAAAATTGATCATTATCCTAGAAGCACTTTTGCATAGTGCTGAGAATAATGCAGACTCGCCCTGACTATTTAGTTATTAATGATGAATGTGCATGTGCCTGGAAAAGTAATGTGTATTATGAAAGCAAAGGGTGTTAATGTATGTTTTGATCACAATAATGATTATGATGGCAATCGTTTGGTCCTATCAACTAGATGGAAAAAGGACAATATTGACAAATCGCTACCGTACAAGATAATCAGTCTTAATATAAAGGGAATATTGGTATAGGAGGGTTCTCTGCTAGTTTATTTTATATTAAAATTGGACATGATTAAAATAATGAGTAGTTTATAAGAAATTCCAATTCTGAAAAAAAATCCAACATGAAAACAACATTTAATTCTCAGTAACAGTGTTGGGTCTCAGCTAAAACAGCATTCTTACATGTTTGGACAGAAAACAGCACTTCATTTATAAATAATGTTTTTATTTAAATAATCTTGAATTAAAATGAAACCTTTGGCCCTGTTCGTAATTAAACAGCAGTGCCTTACACTAGTTTCATTCTAAACATGCAGGCAGAGAAAAAACACTTTACAAATAAAACTATACACAAGCTGCAGTGTTTCAGTCCATTAGGGAGGGGAACACCTGCAAAGCTTTTACTTCTCCCTCTTAAGGGGCTTTTTTTAGTGGGCTGAAGTGGGATGATACACTTATCCCCATATGGGAACCAGAGATTAGTCCAGACCAAATCATCCAGTACACTCCAGGACCTTCAAGCCATGGAGAGACCTAAGTTTCAGGGATAGGCTGAAGGGGAACAAGAGGCTCTTGAAACAACGGGCCACATGGGGCACACAGGGAGAGGGCACTCACAAGTCCAAAGAAGCCATGAGCTTATTTGTCCCCTACAGGGGTGGAAGAAAAGTCGCTACTCAGGGTGGCCCTGTTCAATTTAACACAGCTGGTGGAGCTGGGTGAGTCTCTGCATTGAAAATCCTGTGGAGTGCTGGGCCCTACGATCTGATCTTCCTCCTCCTGAGAGCAACCATGCAAGCAAGAGTGTCAGGGACCACATTGAGGAACAATGGGGGTGAGGGGTAGGTGGGCTGCATAGCCTTAGGCAAAGTAACATATGGGAATGAATGCTTTTGTTTCCTCCTTGCAAAAGGGGGTTTGTGTTTTGTTTTCACCAGCAGAAACTGAAACAGCTCTTCTTACACACTGCCATAGCTGTTGGACCTTGCCTCCCTGCCAGTCATGGCTGACCATCCCATGTGAAAATGGTATATCCAAAGCACCCAGATGATTGAAATCAATGAAGCACATATGCACCTCGAGAACAACAGTGTCAGTCATCTACCTCAAAATGGAAATTTCAGTAAGTGCTACAGACATGAGGTCTGAGGATACTCGTCATTTCTGAAACAGCATTGTGCTCCACTTTCAGTGTCTATTATGAATTAAACTAATGTTACCATGTGTAAATTATGATTACTATCTGAGCACTCTTTGCTGACACATCTCAGACACATCTCTCGCAATGTACCTTCTACACTGATCACATGCGGTTTCTGTAACACATCCACTGAACAGCACAGGAACATTCAGTGTGGAGTATTCTTTTATTCTCCATGCAGTTATAGAGTAACCCATCTCCATCTTTCTGTCTTATGTCACTACTTCCTTGCTGAGTTTCTAATGACTTCAAGAATGGAGCATGGTACAGAAGGCACTTGCCAATTGCCCATCTCTTTGTGGTCATGAATCCCTTCCACCACCACGAGTCCTCTTCATCTTACAGGGTGGGAAGAATCAACCCGGTGCTCTGTGGCATTTCCTCAAAGTTCTCTCCTCAATAATATTTTGATGTTTTCATGCCCCCAAGTCTTTGAACAATCAGTTTTTTGTTGCTTGCTTGTTTTAGAGTCGTGACTTAAGAATAGAGTAAAAAACCTAGCTAAGACCAGGATTGCCAATTCATTTATGTGGTGATGAGGTGTATGCATTTGGGGATTTATGGGACCTCATGATCCTTGTCGTCTTAAAAGGCAGACACCTCAGTTTAGATATTTGTATCTCTAAATTCACTCGTACAATTTGAGCCCATGCGTAAATATTCTCAATGATGGACCTATGGCTATCTGCTCATATCTCCTCATGCTTTTAACACACTTTATTTCAAATATAAAATATGTTTTCTATTTTAATTCTTTACTATTATTACAAGAATTATGTGTATTCACAGCTCACACTCAGTAACTATTTAACAAAACAAATGGATATTTTAAAACTGCATTCATTAAATACTTGGTCAGAGTTACCTGGGCCACTCTGATACTTGTTCCTGTGAACTGAAGCTCAACAGAGGAGAGAGAAATCAAATAAAGTCATTATATAATATGTATAATATCAATATACGGCACAGTATAAGAGAAAAAAGTCAATTTGAAGTCAGTGAAATCTTCCATTAACATACATATTTCTCACTTATTATACTAAGAGGAGGATCTTCCTAGACTCATTAGATATAAGAAGGGTCAGGCAGAAAGAGTAGAACATTTTCATCTGATGGTGTATTTATAGTGACTACAGAGAATCGCAGAGCTAGTTTATAGTGTGAGAGAACAATGGGCAGAAAGCTTCAAAGACCATAACAAAGGCCCCTAGGATGTGATAGGCAACCTATGCATTCAGCACACCTTGAAGACATTATAGGTTGTTTGGCCAAAGGGATACAGGGAAGGGACTCAAGATACAGCTGGGGCTGGCATTCCTGATGGCAATAGATGCCATCAAGGAAATAATTGTTGAGTAGAAACCAAAATGCCAGTTGGAGACAGAGTGATCACACTCTGGACGCTCACTATATAACCAGAGAGATTTAGGAAACCCAGGAAAGGTGAGTTTCCTTGTGATGACCAGCAACAAAGAACATTAGATACAGCTATAGTCAGGTTTCACCACATCACTATGATACTGGTAGCAGGAGCTGTCAGGAGTGGAACAGGTGTGGAGTTTTCCAAAGGGATGATGCTGGTGGCTGAAGATGTTTAGCTAAGATGTTGGCAGTGGTGACGGCAGGTAATGCTTGTGTTTGAAAGATATTTAAGAGGAAGACAGAGGCAGCAGAATTGATATCCAATGTAGGAAAAGATGGACTGTGTCCTGTATGTGATAGTAAGTCCTGCAGGGTTTTAACTAATCTAATTAATAATTTGTGTGTGTGTCTGTGTATCTGTGTGTATGTGTGTGTCAATGTGTGTGTGTCTGTGTGTGTGTATGTGTGTGTGTATGTGTGTGTGTCTGTGTGTGTATCTGTGTGTGTCTGAGGGTATCTGTGTGTCTGTGTCTGTATATATGTATGTCTGTGTCTGAGTGTGTCTGTGTGTCTGTGTGAGTATGTATGTATGTATGTCTGTGTGTGTGTCTGTATGTGTCTGAGTGTGTCTGTGTGTCTGTGTGTTTGCGTGTGCGTCTGTGTGTGTTTCTCTGTGTGTGTGTGTCTCTGTGTGTGTCTGTGTGTGTCTGAGTGTGTCCGTGTGTGCATGTATGTCTCTGTGTGTGTGTGTGTGTGTGTGTGTGCATACATGTGTGGAGGTAAAATGACAACTTGTGGGAACTGGTCACCCCCTTTCACTGTGTGAGCTCAGGGACTGAAGACTCTTCAGTCTTGACACAAGCAGCTTTAGCAATTGACTCATCCCGTCAGCCATCATTGCTGATGTTTTAATAACGCTTCCTGATTATTTCCTTAGTGCTATTTTTTGTAAACCCAGAATTAAGTGGTGTTCTATGAAGTTAACATGTTGGGCTGGTTTCAGCCTGAGCCTGGATGCATGAAGAGCCCTGTGACCATGTGCGATTATACTCTCATAATGAGGAAGCGAAGTATAATCCCAGCTTCTTCATTATGAGAGTATCAGAAGCCAGATCTGTATTTTTAGGTCTGTGTACTGTGTACATGAATATCTAAAATCACTCAGTATGAAAGAACTTAGAAGTCACAGCTTTGTCCCAACAGCATGTGGAAAATTAAGTAGATACGGAAAGGGAGAAGCTCCTCTGTGTACAATGCCACAGGACATAGAACAATTTCTTGCTCCAAAACAGGGCAGATATATGGATGAATACAAGGAGACACTGCTGGTTAGAGCTGAACTTGAGTAGAACCTGATTGAGGACAAATAAGTGGGACAGAGAAATATTTCCAGGGAGTCAAATATTGGTGACCCACAGGGAAAAATCCTCTGTGAATGGGAGGGGTGTAGAAATCATCATGACTTAGTCGAGAATTCTCTGTTCTTGTTAAGACCTTTCCTCAAAGCCTGACCTCTTGGGGTCATTTACACAGATAAGCTGATATGGACACAATGAGTTGATCAATTGTGGAAAACTGTAGCCACCAATCATATCCAAAAAAGGCAATAAACCTGAGAAACCTTTGTGAATTTCACAGTCCAGATGTATAAGTTATAGCTCATAAAATGACTAATGTCTAATTGTTGGACCCTAGAATACTCTCTGTGAACATCACACACACACACACACACACACACACACACACACACACCATTGTGCTAAAGATCTATTTAGGACAATTTCTTTTACATGCTGTATGTCAAAACAAACAAAACATCCCTGACATACTGAAGGATGAAACAAACACTTTACAGCAGCAGAGTAAGAGCCAGAAGTAGGCATGGCTAGAGGGTAGGGCTTATCAAACTGGACTTTCATCTACGACTATGTAATAAAGAGACTTAGAGGAAAAGTAAATTAGTGTCCAAGCACATATACACAATTGAACAGAGAGCGGGAACTGCTTCAGGCTAGAAAGAAGTGGTGCTGAACAACTACTCTGAAAGAATGAAGACTACTTCTGGTAAATTCTTGACTAGATGTAACTTATGGGAGATTCTCTGATATGGCAGATTTATTAATAGAAATTTTGAAAACTGACACTAGAAGGATAAATGTACTCTAAGAGCCAGCCATGGAAGGCAATGAAATATCAAAGGAATACACACAGAATACAAAGTTTATAAAGAGAGATTGCTAGAAACTAAAGCCAAAAAAAAGAAAAGAAGGAAAGAAAGAATTAAAAAGAAAGGACACAAGAAATGTTTGATACAGCAATGAATAAGAAGTTTTCCTAAATTACTGCCAGATACAAAGTCACAGATCCAATTAATATAGAGAATACAGGTCAGAAGGAAATGCACAAATACATGTACAAACACACAAATGATTTCATATGTATACACACATGAACACACAAACAAACACATACATACATACAAGCACATGCAAAGATACACACATAGAAACCCAATACCTAGACATATAGTTTTCAATTGAGAGTAAAGAAACAGACTTTAAACAGCATTTGGAAGAGACAAATCTTACCTGTGGAGGAAAAAACACACCTCTATTCAGAAACCAAAAAAAGAGAGAGAGAAATTAGATAAAGTACAAGTTGTTGAGGGTGGAACTAATCCAATAACCCTAAAATTATAAGCCTTGACAAATTATCTGCCCAAAGTAAGAAAAAAATTTGGGGGCAAGCAAAATAGACTGCCTATAGATCTGTCTTACAAGAAATACTGAAAAAATCTCTTTATTAAAAATGAAAAATATTTAAATTAGAAACAAAGATAGTTTATGTTAAAGCAACTTTACAAATAGTCACTTTGAATTTCAGTAGCTCAAATGTGCCAGTTAAAAGACTAGAAAGTTTTAAAAATTGGATTGAATGGATTTTTATTATTTTTATTGTGAGATGAGCATGAACCCACAGAGTAAGGGGTGTTATGTGCTGGGGATGCATTTGAGTGTCAAGCTAAAATGTGGTAGAGTCATGGTGGTGAACCTTAATTGTCAACTTGATGGGATTTAGAATAAGCAGACACAGACACAGACACACACACACACACACACACACACACACACACACAACACACACACACATCCCTGGGTGTATCTGTTAGGGAGTTCCTGTAGTCAGGGAGTAACTACGGGTTAGTTGAGGTAGGAAAACCCTCTGAAAATGTAGAGAGCATCATTCCATGGGCTGAGATCCTGGATTGAATATTAAAGCTAGCGTGTGCTGAGCCAGCACCTTCAAACTCCTGTCACTTTGCTTTCCCACCGTGTAGGATGGCACTTTCAACCAGTAAGTGAAATCATCCCTTATTTCTTTAAGTTGCTTATATAAGAGCATTTTGTCTATGTAATCAAAATAAAAGCAAACAAACAAACAAAAACTAATGCAGACCCAAGCATTGCGTGACAAAAGTCTAATAAAACCATGAAGAAAATCACATAGTTTCACCTTCACAATAGAAACATACAATAAATACCTTCCATCGGAATTAGGCAAACCTGAGATGTGAATTTGTATAATAAACACATTAGACTTGTTGAAACCCAAAACCACTGCCACCAAGACCTGGAGAGAAGAGAGGTCATTAAGAGCTCTTGTTGGCTGCTCTCAGACATGGAAAATGCTATGACCACTTGGGAAGAAAGTTTGGCATTTTCTTCCAAAACTAAGTAGATAATGTGGACCAGCAACCATACTGGAAACAGAATCCATAGAACAAATATGCCGTCATCAGGTAATCATACAATAGTTCATCTGTCTGAACACTTATGTATAATTCTAAAGTAGTAGTAATACTAACATAATGTTTCCATGTAAGAGCAAAATTTAAAGTTATATACATAACATAATGTTTCCATGTAAGAGAAAAATTTAAAGTTATATACATATATATATGACTTTGCATATAGTTACATGTATCCATTTGTTAAACAAATACACATGCATTGGCAAACTAAAAAGACTGTATTCCAATTAAACTTTGATTACTAATGAGTGTTTTCTGAATTTCCTCGTTTCATGTTCTCTGAGAAAATACAAGCACCTTGGCCTCATGTGACATTTCTGTGATGGCTTTGGACAGTATGTAACACACGTGAATTATTACTGGATTATTCTATTAGTCTGGATCACAAGTTATGTTGGATAATTGTCATCTTCATTTTATACTTGCATTCCATTTTTATTGACGGAACTTAAAGCCTGGGAGCTGTGAGGTGTGATTTATTGAAAAGGACGTTTTTGATCACTTTGGCTTAGATGGTATTTTTCTAGTGTTAAAAAGTTCTGTTTATGTTACAAATGTAAACCAGAGCATTGAATCAAGCTATGACTTCCTGACACAGTAAGCATCAGGTAGTTTTTGGCCATATTTTCTAAACATCAGTACTCCATATGCCTTAAGAATGCTGCTCGAGTCTGGCAGCAATTTTGAAAGGCTCTTGACAGGTTGTTTGGTGTCATTCTTTAGTAGGAATTGCCTGGGGTTGTGGCTGAAGAATGGGGAGACTGTATCAACTAAGAAACAGGAGCCTAACTGAAATAACTGGATTTGAGGATGGTTTCTTGAAAAGTAACAGTTTCAAATTTTTTTATTGAGGAGAGAGAGAGAGAGAATGAATGGGTATAGGATGCATGGAAATCCAAAAGGAATTTTGGCTAGATGTTCATTAAATCTAACTAGAAAACAAAATGTCACATTTCATATTACATAGAAATATTTTGAAAATTCACCTGAGAAAAACTGGATATAGATATGAAGGAATATCATGGTCAATACCGATCATGGCAGAAAAGTTAGTATTCCAAGCATCTCAGTTATGTTCCCTGTGTTCCCCTTCCCTCAAGCAGCTTGATCGGAAAGTATCACGATGCTCTTTCTCTGCCAGGCTCATCAGAAAGCATGCTGCATTCCTGTTATGTCTCAGTGTTGGTGTGTGTAATGCATTCAGCATTATTAAATCTGTGTCGTAATTGACCAAATGAGTTACTGTCTTGTTCAAACTAGGATGTCCACTTTGGATGGTTGTTGGTACTACCGGTGTGCAAATTTTGCTTATGGATTAAGGTGTCTGGGAGGGAAAATGAGGAAGAAAACAGAGATAATTTGCTTTTCATGGTGCCAGAGGACATTAACTCTGCTTCTTGTGTGGGATGACATTAATAGTTGTCAACGGTAGTATGATCATAATTTTGCCAAAAGTTTACCAATTTATTTGAGTGGGCTAGTTTTCCATCATAAGCATTAGCTAAAAATTGGGTCTATCACCCACAAGATATCTTATAAATCAAATTTTCATAACTAAACGTTTACAAGTGCATAGCATCTAACCCACCATCATCCATTTTGTTATTTTTTTTACAGATTTGTTCTACTTGACAACGTTCTGATCAATAACTGACTGACCATACCATCTGTTGGCACCATGCTCCTCTGTGAGTACACTCTGCCAAGTTCCACCAGTTCTTAGCATGTGCCATTACCATTAAGCAACTGGTAATTATATCTTGTCTTCAGTGTTTCCAACATAGTATAGCATAGAGAGATCACATAAATGTCAGTATTGTTATTTGCTTCCAATGGAAATCTTGGTAATTTTTTTCTGCTTTTAGCTTTTGATGAAATATTTCAAAGGCAAGATTCTGAAGTCTGATATACTTTAACCTCATCAATCTTTATTAACCTTTATTAACACAAAACGTAGGAAGACATTTGCAAAGATCATCTCTTCCTGAACAGAGAGCTAAGCAGCCATAGCAGGCAGTTCTGGTCTCACTGGAAACAAGATCCCACTCAATTTCCTTCACCAAATCTACAAGTTTTTTTTTTCACCATTCACATAACTAATCTTGTTAAGAAGAAAGCTGTTAGCCATGGCTGTTAGTGGGCATCAGTAATCCCATCACTGTGGAGATTGAGGCAGGAGGATCAAGATTTCTAGGTAGCCTGGGTCCCATTGTGAGACTTTAATTTGCTATTCTTTCTATGAATAACTAAAATTTCTAGGTGATGTGTACAGAAATGTGTTTAGAAAACAAAACCTGACTTAAGACAAAAAAGGACTAAATAAAAGCAATTCCAACATAAACTAGTTGTTTAAAATCAGGAGTTGTTTTACTTTAACATGAGGATGAAATAGAATTCATTTTAGTAGCATGTAATAAAATGATATTTATTAGTCTCAAATAATGGCAGTTACATACATTTAAGTTCCAAATTTATTTGTAAATAAAGTAAATGGGTATTTCTTAAATGCTGACTTAGATATGTATTACTATTACAATTTATTTGTAATTATTTTAGCAAAAAGATGAATTAATTATATTCTGAACTGCATTTTAAAAATACTATAATGTACTTGAAAATCATGATTACAAAAGAGGTAAAAACAATTGGTACTTTTTTAAAGTAGTTATAGATTACTTACTCATTTGAAAAGAAATGAGAAGACAGGCAAATGATGTATACTGAAATTTGAAATTTGAGGAAAGTTCCCAACCCTAGCATAAACAGGGAATGGAAGTTAGGTCAGGCAAAACACATTTAAGAGTCTAAAGTAATAAAAGTATATTTAAAATCAGAAAATGCAAGCCCAGAAACATGAAATAAAACATAAATATGAGGAATCCATTTTGAGAATGTGGTCCATCCAAGAAAGCAATGTTTAGGATTGCTGTACATTGTGCCATTGTAGTAAGTTTACAATATTGATTAGCTATTTAGTTTTGAAGATGAAAGTTTCATAAAAACTTTTCGTTCTTCATGTCTGGGTTAAGACGGACTTCAGAATTTTACTGTGTGACTGAACAATGCAACCAACATCTCCATGAAAAAAAAAAAAACCACTTATTTGTTACAAACTACAAGATCCTAGCATACCTATACCAGAGGCAGGATAAGTCTCCAAGATGGGATATCTGGTAAAACTGACCAAAACAATTACTCAAAAATCACAGGAAAGTAAACACAGAGTTTGAATATAGTGCAGAGCTATTCAAAAATAAGCCCTCATTCTACTCTTCAGAGGAATTATCTATGAAAAATTATTTTTGAATTACTTTTAAAATGAAGGCATTAAAATATCTAATTGTTAGTAGATCCTGCTAGAAATTAATCACACACAAGCTCTAAATTTCACTTTATAGTGAAATGATAAATTCACTACTTTTAAAGATGTGCTATGAAAAGTGGGAGCTAGCTCAAAGGTCATTATTAGATTGTTGGGATTTAGTGTTAAACAGTACCTACAAAGGTTAACACTTGGTTGATAATTGTTCCATGTTTATGAAATCAGTGGAGAAACAAGCTACTACAAGTATGAACGTAGATCCAACTGCCTATTTTACATCTTTATTCTGAAAAAAAAAAAAAGAACTGGGTTTCAGACATAGTTTGTATAAATCACAATGCATTGTGCTGGATATGAAGGAAATACATCTTCTGCCACCAAAGAGCATGATCAGCTAAGTAGATAAGGACAGAGTGTGGGATGAATCAGGTGGTGTGCACATAACCCGGTTAATAAGCATGGCATGAAGAATAATAACAAACCCCCAAGCAGGGCACACCATGAAGCAGACAGAATTAGAGATCACTTCAGTAGTTTGACAAGAGGCTGATGCCAGTTATCAGACTATCTACAGAAGAACTGCATAAAATAGTGTAGAAACTGCAACAGAAGGAAAGGCAGAAAAGAGAGGAATTTACAACCGGCGGGGGTGTCTGGGTGAAGAAGATGAAAATGCTGGTGAGTTGATCTGGGCAATAGTAGTAAGCTACTTATGATTACATTTCAGAAAGCTGGGTAAGCACCCACCGGGCCAGCTTAAACCCAAATGGTACCCAAGAACAAAACACCATTTGGAGAGGCCTGGAGAAAAGTTTGAAGACTGTGGTTCTTCCATGTATCTGTAAGGGATGCCCCATCATCCCAAATACACCAGATTTCATTCTTCTCAGTCTTATAATACTTTCATGAACTAAGGAAGATTTTTCCAAAGCATGGATCTAAAATACTAATCCAATTCTATTCCAAGTAAGGATGGGGCATGCTGTGTTGAGCACAGATTGCTGGCAAATCGAACTTTTAATTTTAAATATCTCTATATGTCTTTCTGAAATTTTATACTGAAAATACATTAAAATAAAATATCATGGCTCCTCAGAACACAATAATAGGTTACATGCAATTAATTCCATGTCATGCTCACCATGGACATTCACAAAAGTCTTTGCTGCCTTATTGGCTTAGCTGCCTTAATATAAATGCACATGTAAACCCTTTGCTACTGCACAGAAAGCCACTGCAATTTAGTTTGACAGAAGCAGATATTGGAGGGAATGTAATATCAACATGGAATCTCACGGATTTGTATCAAGGGAGATGTAACAATGAATTTGAGAGGGAAGGTTTAAGACTAAATCCAAACTTATGGCCTTGAAGTTTCACAAATACATCATGGTTGTGTTGATACTGTGTTACTAGTTGAAAGATGAAGCTATCCACTATAATGATTATAAATAGAAATTCAAGTGAGTGTTCTTTTACTTCAATTTTTTTACATTTATTTATTAATTCAATTTACATCTCAATCACAGCCCCCTTCCTCCTCCCCTCTTGTTCCCACGCTCTCACCCTTTACTCCCTTTCCCATCTAAATTTTTCCTCCAGTGTGAGGGGTCCCCACATATTGGCCCCCCACAGTTCATCAGTCAAATGAGGGCTAAGAGGTTCTTCTTGGTATGGGGCCCAGACATGGCAGTTCAACTAAGGTAAAATGTCCCACTAATAGGTAACAAAGTCTATAACTGAAAGTTGCCTATTATCTATATTTGTGTAGTGGGGTCTAAGTCTAATATAAGGGTTCTTTCTTTCTTTCTTTTTGGTTAGCATTTCAGTCTCTGTAATCCTGTAGAGGTCTAGTTGGTTTGTTCTGTTGATCTTCATGTGGTGATCGTGACCCCTGTGGGTCTCTATTCCTTCTCCCTCTCTCATATAGGGCTCCCAGAGCTCCACCTAATGTTTGACTGTGTGTCTCAGGATCTGTTTTGTTATGTTGTTGGGTGAAGTTTCTCGTACGATAGTTATGCTAGGTTCCTGTTCCTGAGCATATATCAAAAGATTCTTCATCAAACTGCAAGGACATCAGCTCAACTGTGTTCATAGCAGCTTTATTTGTAGCAGCTAGAAACTGGAAACAACCCAAAATTCCTTCAACCAAAGAAAGGATTAAAAAAACAAACAAAAACGGTCCTCCTCCAACCAAGCCACACCTCCTAACCTTTTAAAACAGTTCCACCAACTGGGCCAACTGAAGATCAAGTATCCATATATGTTACATAGGCCAATGGAAGGCCATTCTCATCCAAAGTACCATATTACTAGATGTCTTAGCCACCACAGGTATACACATACGCCATTGGCGGGTAGGGCACATGTGTACTAGACTCACAACTGAATAAGACACCCAAGTCCTGGTTTTTGCCCGACCTGGAATAAGTCTGTGACATTGAGCAAGTGACTCTGCTTCCTTCTGTGTAAAGTGCATTTTAAAAAAAGTGTTTACCCCATAAGGGTTACTTGTCAGGAATGAGTTAATCCATGTAAAGTACTCTATATATTTAAAAAACTGTGATACATTTATACAATGGAATACTACTCAGCCATCAGAAACAATGAAATCATGCAATTTGCAGCCAAATGGATGGAACTAGAGAAGCTCATCCTGAGTGAGCTAACCCAGACCCAGAAAGATACACATGAAATGTATTCAAATTTTTTTAAAAAGAAAAATTTTAAGCATATTATTTTTTCCTGTTTGTATGGTCCTAAGTAAAAGCTGCCCAATAAGAAATTAAACATATACATACTCCACGATGGTTTTTCCCTTTGCTGCCCCTTATTTCACATTGCAATAAAAGGTTTCTACACTAACTTTTGTTAGAGTTGAGTCCTTTCAATTCCTAGCACTTACCAACACACACACACACACACACACACACACACACACACA